>JAQFVV010001242.1:0-89904 GCA_028023455.1 Epiperipatus broadwayi
GGAATGAGCCATCGTGGCTTCAAAACTTAACACATGTATAAGATCTAAAAGATTATGGTAATATTTAACTAGATTTCAAACTCGGCCCCCCATTATCAACGTTGACTGAAAGAAAATTGGTGACTCTCAAATAAATGAAATTTCCATAATTATTCATTAAAATTTAATAATAAAAAATATCTAAAAAGGGGACTTATTACAGCGAGCATGCCAGCTATTACGAAGTAGTAGACCCTGCATTACAATAACTGATTCTTTGAATGCGTGTCGATTTATATGAATTTTAATTTATTTATAAAGCAAATATTAATGACAATTCGACACGCATTCACTGTTCAAGCGATTATGGATTTAGCTTTAAAACTAAGACAATTATGAGAAGGTAATATTTCAATGATAATTATAAATAAAGTGTAGATTTGAGAAATACACACCTAAGAAGGATAGAGGGAGGTAAGCTAGATTATGCGAGAAATTTACAGATTACATTAATTCTCAAATTTTAGTTTCACAAAATTACAATTTTAATATTTAGAAGTTAGACAAATAGTAGGAGATGAGTTATAGCTTATTTTACTAGAGTACTCTATAATTTGGAATACACACACAGGTACCTGTTTTATAAGATGTTTTCGTCCATTTGTTTAATAGTAGATTGTTCATGATTAGCAGTTTTGTTTCTTGTCTTTGGTTTTTTTATTGATTTTAACAGCAGCGGCTTTCTTGTTTATTTCAAGCAGCAGATCATTATGGTGTTTTTACGATGGGCAAGGTGACAGTTTGGCATATGGTAGGCCATCTCCCGATGGAGAATAATCTCGGTGCTTACTTGGTCATACCTTGGCAATATCAATTTATTTTAAGATATTTTAGACTCTCCACTCGAGAGCAAAGCTAAAATTTAAGTGTAAGTCTCTAGCAAGTCCAAGATGGCCTCCTTTTTTTATCTTGATCTTTTAATTTTTTCTGTTGAGATATTTTTAGGTTTTCTTTATCTTGCCCTCAGGATAATCAATGCTTTTGCTGGTTTTAATTAGAAAGAAATCTGCTGTGCTATTGTTTGTTTTGTTGTTTTTTTTTTTTTACATTCGTTAATTACATTTTTTTGGAATTTTCCTATAATTAATTTATTATCTATCACTGACCGATGCTTTTAAACTTTCAAAGGCAAAAGGGAATAAAATTATTTTAACTTTAATTAATTATTGCATCAGATTTTGTTAGAATTATTATTTAACTTAATTTAAACTAAGCAATAAATACGAACTTTATAAATTCAAAATAAATGATTAATATTACACAAGATTTATTTAGCTAAAGAAATCTAAATTATATTACTTTATCCGTATTTATTGCCTTTAATTTGAGATCAAAATGTGTGCGTGTTTATGTTGAATTCTACATATATTTATACATTTTTAACATTGTTACACACACAACTCGATACCAAAAGTTTAAATTTGGGTGGGATAGACCGGTCAGTGAGAGACGACAGAAAAAGGTGAAACTTGAGATTCGAATATGAATCTCACTGTTTCAATATATAAGGATGTATATAAGTCAAAAAAGACATTAATTTTCTTTGATGAGGGTATGTTAAGCAATTAAAATTAATTCTTAGGATACCTGGAAACTAAAATCATTTTAAGAGTTAAACCATGCTGAATGATGGATGTTCTTATGTTTTTGATAGTTCTCAAAAAGTTCATGAGTCTTAAAGAAAAGCAGGATGGAGACTACCAAACAAACATATGTGTCGTCTATAAAAGAGACACATAACAATAAATTCATTAAAAAAATAAAAAAGGGGAGAAAAATAAAGAACCCTATATATATATATATATGAACCTCCTTGTCCTTCTGTTTAAATTGAATGATGTTTATTATAGAGAAAAAGAAAAGGGTTTGAAAATTGAAAAGCAAGAAAGAAAAACAAGCTCCACAACTTTATGTTTTATGCATACCTTGACACACATTAAGTGTCCAAATTTTAATGCTAAATATAAAATTTGAACTTTTTAAGGAAAAGGGTAATGTGACAGTACCACATGAGCTCACCTAAAACAATTTGATTCTTTATGAATTTATCTGTACCTATATCAAATTAACATATATAAATAACCTACACCTATCTTAAGCTTTTCATATAACAGCTATATACATAAACTGATTAAATATTAAAAGAATAATTCTAAAAATGAATTATTCTTAATTTATTTATATGCATACATAATTAAATGTTTCCAACTAATAGTATTTTTTTTACTAACCAAAATTGATACTGACAAAGCATTAAGTCAACATTGTATTTTATCAGTTGAAACAAAGAAAATAAACGTTTGGAGTTCATTACAAATTGTATATTTAAACAATAGAGAGTGTGAGCATGATTATGTGATATGTTTTCAGAAATTAATCCAAGTATAAAAATGAACTAATATTGTTATAACAATAATCTTATATTTAGTTATTCAGACAATAACTATGTAGTCCGTAAATTTAAACGTGTTCGAATTTAGAACGCATTTAAGAAAAAAAGAAGATTCACTATTTTAAAACTTGTTCAAGTAATTAATTTACCTACTTTTAATATTATAAAGAACTAAAAAAATAATCATTTAAATTGACAAGGTTATAAGAGAAATCAACGTCTTCAAAATGAGTTTTCAAAATATATGTTTAAGAAGGCAAAAATTTACAAAGATGTCCTCTGGCTAGACAATTTATGCCAAGGATTTCTGCTGATGTTTTAAACCTGAACATGTAAATTTGTTCCTACTTAATGCCTAAAATATAATCATTATAATTTCCATTAAAAAAGATGCCTTAATAATGGACTATTTTAATGAAGAAGATGTTAAATATTTTAATACGCAAATATTTAAAGGAATGAATATTTTGATGGCCTCTTCAAAGGATGATCAATGAACTTTATCTTTCAACATTCTTCATCATTTTATTTTGTCTAAGGACAGATATACAACCATTATTCTTTCTCATCTTGGATTACTTCATTGTGTACTTTAATAACTCTTAAACATTATTTCCTTTGTGAATAAATTGTATTTACATGGAAAAATTATTTCATTTATCAAATTGATCTTAACATGATAAATGGAGAACTGATAAGATGAACATTTTATTTTTATTTATTTAATAAAATCTAGATGTTGATATTTTGATATATGCTCTGATGAAAGCGATGGTTTTCTAAGGTAAAAGTTTTTAAATTATTTCAATTTGGAAGTAAGTTTTATTATATTCCAAATTGAACCTTACCTGACAATTATCATAATTTCTTTTTAATTAATAACATAATTAATATAAAAATACATCATATTGTTATTAATGTGTGAATGGATGTTATCTGGTACAAACGTATAACACACACTGAATCATTTTAATGACACAATATGTAGATTTATAATGTATGGTCATATTATTTATTGTACACATGATTTTAAATTATATATATATATATATATATATATATATATATATATATGTAAATAATTACATTATGGTTTTTTTGGATGTTAGTTTATTATTATATCACATATAAGCACAGATTATAATTCTAAATTTTAATATTTTTAATTATTTACGTGATAGTATTTTTTTATTATTACTGATTAAAATGTGTTAAACTTGATTTTAAAATTAAACAGGTCTCGTTTGTTTATTTTATTTATGCATTTTATAAAACCAATAATTGTAAATATACATACTCACGCATATATATGTTGAATCAACTTAATGATTTAATATTTATAAAAAAGTTATATATATATATATAGCTTATAATAAATTTATCATTACTATGGGATATTTGTGGAAATGCCTGAAGAGAGTCAATTGTGATTTTTACTCTGAGCTCGAATTCCGCGAGTAATGAGGTTATTAATAGAAGAGTGGATTGCATTATATTTTAAATCACATCATCCATGGCATTCTATAAAAAGACTCAAAGTCTGAATATAGTTAGATGCGACTTCCTCGAGTCCTGAAAAGGATTGCCCCGGTATAATATATATATATATATATATATTATAAAGTAATAAAGATTTGTTATTGTTATGAATTTACATGTGTCTCTTGTATTTTAACGTTTCAAATATCTCCAGAATCTATATCCAGCACCTATATCTAGAACTAATACCAGATCACATTTAAATTTAAGAATTTATTTTATATCGATTGATTTCCATAGATCACTTAAAGCATCGATTTTCTTGATTGATTTCCATAGTTGATTTGCATAATTCATTTTATGATTGATTTTCATAGTTTACTTTCATAGTTTACTTTGGCAATTACCCGACTTGTAAAATGTAATAGATTTAAAAGTACTAATTACATTTGGCAGACAAGTGATATAAAACAGAATAAAACGAGAAAAAATAGTCAATTTATATATTTTAAATTGTTATTTGGTTTATTGCAATGTTATAGATGTTGGGAGCAGACATAAAATCTATTTCCTGTTCTCGGTATTTAATATGATTCCCACTGGTAAACTCAACTTAAAATTTAATTTTGCATGTCTTGGGATCATATTCATTGCATTGTAATCGTTAATAATTGCATCTCATTTGCAGATCAAGACCTTGAGAAAGAGTAATTCGATTATTAAATCTAAGAGCTGGCTTCGAAGTTAAGTAGTGCAAGTATTAAAATCGATTATAATATTGATAATGAATATATAGCTAGTTGGAAGGCATATATGTGTGTTTAATGAAATAAGATTAAGAGTTATTAGTTAAGCAGATATGTGGAAAAGCATAACACAGTCATTTAGTGTTATATAATTGTGACTATTGAAAGTGATGGATGCTGAGAACGAAAATAATTGTAGTGGGATTAAATGGGAATGATTTATAACATTTCTTTATCTTACTTTAAATTAAATAACAATCTTATATTGTAAACATAAGTTATGAGTTCTCCACATCGATTACTAATCTATTTCTAGTCATGTATGTAATAGAAATGTACACAACATTCTCGTAGTTACCACTCGAGATCATGTATCTATATAGAGTTGGGGAAGAAAGTTGTCTCTATACTATTTACTTAGTAAAAAGAATTTGTCACAAGAATATTCGCATAATTGTTTCTAAGTTTGAAACTAAGACCACAAAAATTGAATTGAATTTATCAACATTGTATATATTTTTGAGACAATTTAATTATTTTCTTCATTATATTCTATAGTAATGAACATGCATGATGATGATCTCTGGTGGGCATTACGATTTCATAGTCATAATTTGGCACCCGGGTATACTTAATCTTGTCATTACTATCATTAGGTAAACACGCTATCATTCCTTGTTTGATCCCAGGGTTAATTTCAATCGAATAGCTACTTGAAATAAAGTTGAGATTAGAATATATATATATATATATATATATATATATATATTCTAATCTCAACTTTATTTATATATATATATATATATATATATTGTGGCCTCAACTTTCTCTGTGCACTATTTCACTTATTTAACCTTAACAAACTCTCATTGATTTCAAGTAGCTAGTCAATTGAATTTTATACTAATTTTAGGATCAAATATACCCGGGCACCAAATTGCAGCTATAAATTGTAATGCCCACCAAAGATCATCATCATCATTAGCTATATTTAGGAGTATAGAAGATACTGAAGAAAGTAATTAAATTGTCTCTCAAAAATAATAATAATAATAATATTTATAAAACAATTCAATCTATGTCGTCTTAATTTCAATCCTAGCATTAGTCATGCCCATATTTCAGGATAATTTTATTGTAAAATTTATAATAATGAGACGACTTTCTTCCACAACTTTATTATAAATATCTGATCTCGAGTAATTACTACAGAAAATATTATATACATTTCTCATTTATATCTGACTGGAAATAAATCAGTAATTGATACAGAGAACTCATAATCTATGTTCATAATATAAAATTATTATTTAATTTAATACTAGATAAAAAAAATTATCATAAATAAATCCTCCCCATTTAATTCGATTACTTTATTTTTCGTTCTCAGCATTTATTACTTTTATTAGCTACAATTATATAACACGGAATGTCTGTGTTATGTTCTCTAATCTGAAAATCCCTAATCCTATATCTCTAAACATCTAAATTAACCTGTCAATCGACTATCAATTCCTGATCCCTATTTTAATAACAGTGTAATAATTTTATTATAATATGCTACTTGACTTCCAAACTAGCTCTTAGACAAATAATCAACTGCTCTTTCTCAAGCTCTATATCTGTCAAGAGGTGTCCTTATAAGTGATTACATTGTAATGGATATGATCCCAAATATGTTGAAATAAATTTTAATATGAGTTTATTAGTGGAAATCACTCTAAACACCGAGAGCAGGAAAGGGATTTTATATCTGCTCCCAATATTCACAACATTACAACGAACCAAAAGACTAAATTTATTAAACTTAACTTAACTATTCCCTATCATTTTATTCTATTATATCTAATATATTGACCAAATATTAATTAATAATTCTAAATCTATCATATTATGCCAAAGTAAACTATGGAAGCAGAACACGGACATTAATCACATAAATCGATCAAAAATTACTTATGAAAGTAAAATACGAAAATAAATCATAAAATTGGATTATGTAGATTAACTATGAAAATAAATTATGTGAAAATGAATTATATAAAAGTGACTTATACAAAAATGAATTATGTGAATTGAATATGGAAACAATATAGTAATGACTACTGCAAATCGATCGTGGAGATAAATTATCACTATAAAATGAATTATGTGAATCGAATATGGAAATAATCAATCTAAAAACCAATACTGTAAATCAATCATGGAAATAAATTATCAATAGAAAAATGAATAATTAAATTTAAATATAAACTACTATTACCTTAAATATAGGTGTTGGGTATAGATTCTAGAGATACTTGAAACATCAAAACACAAGACGCAATGTAATTTTATAATACTCATAAATTTTATTACGTTAACAATAATGATAAAAATAAAATAAAAACACACTTAAATATAATATTGTTATACTCAAATATATGATTTCAGATCTATTAAAGACTATGGTTCGAATACGTTTAAATTAACTAATTTTCCGAATGACTTATTTATTGATTTGACCCATTTATTTATCAAAGAAATAAATAATAATAATAATAAACGAACACTCACGCTTACACTGAATCATAATTCCGTATTTTTTAACTTTAAGAAAATCTATATCTTGAAAGAGAAGAAAACCTACAAATTTCTACTTCCCCTCTTTTTATTGTAAACACTATCCATTGGACTATTCCGAAATAATTTATTCGTTTAAATTATTCTAACTACCAATGTTAAACAATCACAAACTTCTAAATCATTTCAACAATCAATAATTCTTACTATTCTTATGAAGAAGGATGATATGCCATAAAAAATAAATCTTTTACTGATCTGGCAGATCGGTTTAAATTCAAAAACCCACACTTTTACGTTCATGCCTGTCAGATCTTTACGTTTTTGACTGTATATATCTTGATAGGTCAGTATGTCGATTCAGCTTGACGATCCTCCATTTACCATCATTCACAAAAATCAACACAGATCGGTTAGTTTATCAATTAAATCTTTGTCATTCCCCAAATACATATACATCTGACTGAATCCTTATCCTGTCAGGGCAATTATTATTCTGTCCCACATAAGAAAAAAAAAACAACTCTTCATATCCTTCACAATGCAGTATTTATAACGCGCACACACCAGCGTCTGATAAGGGAAATTAAAAAAAAAAAAAACAACAACAACCCCCAACCTCAACTGTTTGCTTGAGCCAGAGAGAGAGAGAGAGATCTTTTCTTAAAATCTAGATTTGTGTAAAGAGCTCCTGCCTATACACTTACTATCTATATTGGCATGCAGAACATTTTCTACAACTGGAACAATAACTATTAACAATTCCCTATCTTAACAAAATAATTGGAGTGAAATTCAGTCATCTCCTAAATAAATCATGAGACAGCCATTTCCCATCTATGAGGTGGTATGATAAATCTACCTCAGGAATTAACAAGCATTTATTGCTTTATATATGTCCAATCTACATCGAATGCAGTCAAGATAAATGACAAAGACCAACCAGATCCCGAATCAAAACATATATGAATTATTTCAATTTGAAACAGTCAAGCCAACAACATACACCCAATATTTCTATTAATAACAGATCAACAACACTTACAGCATAATTATAGTTTCCACAAGATCATTCATATCACTCCTCATATTTAGTATTAAGCACAGATTTAAAATTTTGTTAAGAATAAAAAAAAATATTTTATATCATTTCTCTCTTTTCTTTTTAAAACCTAAATTTACATGAGCATTTATACTTCTATGGGATCACAATCATTTCCCCCTCTTTCCTTTAAACCTTTTAAAACATAAATAAATAAATAAAAAATTATTAAATTAAGATAATCTAGTGGTTAAAAAAATTTCTATAAAACATGTGACATATTATAAAAACAAGATGAAATAAAAAAAGACATTATATAAATGAAATAAAATATAGAATAAATATCAAACATTATGATAGTCCCTTTCCAATGTCTTTTACTTCGATTGTCCATTAATTAATTACTATATTCAGTTCATTCTATTTGGAGATAGCTTATATAGATGCACAGCATAGATAGTTATTTTTACTCAAATGTATATAAAAACGTGTAGACAGTTATTTTAAATCAAATGTATGGAAAGTAGATAGTTATTTCAAATCAAATGTATATAAAAACACACAGGCAGTTATTTGAATCAAAATTTATAAAAACGGAGACAGTTATTTTAAATCAAAATGTAGCTACAGAATAATTAATAAATTTTAAAAGAGTTCTGTTGATTACCTTCCATTTTGATGAGTTTTTTCCTGGATTTGAATTCATTAGTTTCTTTTCCTTCTTCTTTTCCATTTTTAAGGCTCAAATTGTAGACAAGTAGATTCCACTGATTCACTCTCTCCTCCCTTTTTATATTCACCTCAATGGGGAAGAAAAAAACAGCTGTCAACCCTTCCCCTCTCCAGGGGTTCCTCTCAAATCTTAATCAAGATTCCATCTCAGAATGAACAATTGAACTATTTCCAAAGTGTCAATTTTGACAACTGGTTATCTTAAACCTTATCTTTTGAGTTAACACATTATCAATTAGTTTATGGAAAAAGCAATCAAAAGAAAATCTAATCAAACGATAAGCTTACTAACACTTTTTTGGTAAAGCAAATGTTACATTTCTTTTGATCTAAATAATTTCTTATTTAGATTTACATTTTAGAGTTAGAAATAATAAATCAGAACAGATTCACTTATTTTTCCCTTTTCACACTTATCATGAAATAAAATAGAAAATTATATCAATTTCTATAAAGGAAAGAAAAAAAATCAAACCCATATATCTGTATTACACACACATACATGTGCAGACCATTCAATCAAAAATTGCTTATTCAGAACACATGAACATAAAATATCCATCATCTTTTCTTATAATTACAAGCATAAAATCAATTATAACTTTTGATAATCATAAACATAAATATTCATTATGATTTTCTATAACTCTAAACTTATTCTCCTGAAAAAAACTGTTAACTAAAGCCACTGACAATCAATTCAATTTTAATTCTCACCAACTTTTTAGCAAAATTCATAAGACTTTTTTTTAGCCATATAAATATTTATTTCTCAATTATTATATTGGTAAATTATTATAGCAGCATAGAATAAAAAAATAAATCATCCCCCTGCATTAAATAATGCTAGCCACATTCTATACAAACACAAACTGTCTCTATATATGTTACTTTTTTTAGCTATCTAGTTACTGATTTCCCCAATAAAACTTTTTAACTTTTCTTATATTTCCCCAAAAAGTTTTTTTGCCTATAATTAGTTTCATTTCTTAAAATTGGTGTATAGATGAAATAAACCAAAGGCCATATATATATATATATATATATATATATATATATATATATATATATATATATATATATATATATATATATATATATATATATATATATATAAACCAACACTCATCTGTTTGTCCAAAATATCAGTGCTCAGTTTATATAAAGATAACAAATCATTAAATTTTAATGGGCAAGCTTCAATATTTTCCACTCTCCAACTCTTCAGCTATTCATATTTTCAAAAAACCAATTATAGAACACTTAAATACCTTATTGATGCCAATATAGTGTCATATCTTCATTAATTTAAGACACTCTGACCATTACATATAGTATATTAATATTACCATTTAAATACATAGAAGAGGATTTGGCAGAATACAAGTTGAATATGTAATATTCAAATGTAAATATATTTCTATACTAAATTTAATGTCATTAGAAGGGGATTGCACTCAGATTTTTAACATTCCTACTGTGATGTACTTAATTTTATACAATTAATACACATGACCACATTTCAAAAAAGTAAACGATCTCTAATATGTATACTTCATAATGGAAATTATCAGTTGGTCAATATCACCATCTTCCACACATATACACAGTCAGTGCTTAGTTTATATTAAGATAGAAAATCTTCAAACTCATGGACAAGATACAATATTCTCAACCCTTCAACTCTTCAGTCCTCCATGACATTGAAAATCCAATGATGGAACATTAAAACTTGTTGTTGTTGCCAATATTATTTTCATACCCATATTGATTTTAAGTCGATGTGTTGTCCCTAAAGTCTAGAAACTTAATATGTTCTTTAAATGCACACAGGTTGAAAGTTCAGAATGCAGACCGATCATGTAATATTCAAATACAAGTATATTATCTATACTAAACTTAATGTAATTAGAAAAGACATTAATTCATCCTTTCAAAATCCCTAAAATTATGTAGTCCAATCAATCGGTTTTGTTTAAAACCAGTTGAAGTTGACATTCAATTGCAACGTCTACATTTAAATTTAGTCAAATTACTGATAATCATAAATAATAAAAATATTAAAATATCTTATTATAGGTCTATTATATATCTACATTCATACACTCATATATTTATAAAATCAAAATTACTCCAAATTTGCATCTCAATAAGCCTAGCTGAATAAAATAAACTCTAAAGCGCCACTAATAGTTTTAGTGCTAAAAGTAGACTTCTCAAGTGTAATTTTGATCATATATTGATTAGTTTTAGTTTTAGTTTTAGTCTTTTAATATATATATATATATATATATACCCTAGTATAATATATATATATATATATATATATTATACTAGGGTATTAAATCTTTTTTTTTTGTATTATGTAACTGTAAAAGTGTGTGGATGATTATGTATGTGAGTATGAAATTTAATTACCTGCCTAGATATCTATATCCCCTCCCTCCACTCATCATCCTGCTTTATAAAGGTTCTTATATTTCTATAAGGCAAATTAATTCAGCATGTAATCATCGACATCAAACATTTTTTTAATAATCTGAATTAAATTTTAAAAAATACAAATATTTAAATATATAAAAATAATGTATTTTTTAGAAAAAAACTTTTAACCTTACATTTTTTGAAAAAAATCTAAGGCTAAAAGTTTAAGTTTAACAAATAATAGTGCTATTAAAATTCACAGAATTGTAATTTTATAATTAGGTACGATTTTATTTACACCAAGAAATGTTTCTTTTTCTTGAATACTTAACAGATAATAAAAAGCAAAAGAGCGAACATGTGTATGTGTGTGCCAAAATAATTTGTACAATATAACATGGTTGTTTTGTTGATTGACATTAAGAAATACGATAGCCTTATATATGCAATTAAATTTTTCCCAATTGTAGTCAGAACTATGATTCAATTTTAATAATATTAGAAATTAACCAGCATATTTGAACAAGTTACAATAGAAATAACTAATCATCGGTCTTTCAACTACATATGTTAATAAATAAATACCCAAGCAAATAAGCAACTAATTTTGATGTTTATGGATAACTGTAGTATCTCTAGTTCTATCACGTTATCATTTCGATTTTAAAGTGTCTAAACGATATTTGTTAACTTTTATCAGCTTCTATTACAAGTATAAGGTGAACTTTTGCTCTATCTACTGCAGGAATTGCCTTTCATTGAGGAATTACAGTTGTATCTCTGGTTCTATCTCATTCTCATTTGAGTTTTCAAAATGAGTAAAAGATATTTAATAACTTTCATTTACTTTTATTATAGAGATGATTTTTTTTGCTCTATCAACTGCAGGATTTACCCTTTATTATGGTCTTTTATAAAGAAAATGTCACATATTGAAAAGACTCGTTATTTTATAATATAATATTTATTTTAATAAATAAAATAAATCATACAAATTTAAGAAAATACAAATTTTAAAAACAAATATACAAGTTACATAAATTTAGCAATTAAACATTAATAATAATGACAAGAATACATTCAATTTAAAAAATAATGATTTTTCAAGTGATACATTCACATAAAAACATTTATTTTATTCACAGATGATTGTATAATTAAATTCAATAATGTGACGTGTGCATCCTGTTTATTTTATAATTAAAATAATATAAATCCATATAACTTTGATTGACTTGAGTCATTTCATGTCAAATTTTGAAAGCAAATCAAAGAAAAATAAAAAGTGTAAAAAAAAAGTAATTTTACAAAAAAACATAAATATTAAACTCATGCACTGTAAACTAATAAACAGTTTTAAGAAAAACCATCCTTGCCAAAAGCAAGATAAAATATTTTTAAAGATTGAAGAAATCCACTTTAAGATGTGTATATATAAAATAATACTTATATCTCCAAGAAATAGTTTAATATTTCAACAAGAGAACTGGTTTTCATCAGAAAAAAAGAAATATAAGTAGTAAAATGGTGATATTTAAAAATGACAGATTGATAAACGATTACAAATTCAACAACAACAACAACAAAAAAACAACAGATTGGTCACAAAAATTTACACAGGATATTAAACCAACCAAGGATAAATTAATTACAATATATAATTAAAACAAAAAAACAAATAAACTACATTTTGTAATAATGATACCTTATTACAATTAAAATTAAGATTAAAATTAAAAATACAAATAAAAAATATTTATGCATATTTACAAAAAATACTCCGTGTTCTAATTAATATTTGCTTAAAATCTAAAATGTTTATACATAGAAATCAAAAATCAAAGTTAGTGCAAACTATAGTACATATAATTTAGATGTGGTAGTTTTCTTACATATTTTTTTTTTATGCAAAAGTTTTTTCGTGTGAAGGTTTTATTAGTGTTTAATTAGTAAATAAGAGAATAATTAATTATTATTAATAATTATTGTACTTTGCACTAACTTTGATTTTTGATATATATGTATAAGTATTTTAACTTTTAAGTAATTATTAATATGAGCACAGACTATTTTTTGTATATATGCCCTTTTTTTTTATTATTTTTTTAATCTTAATTTTAATTGTAATTAAATTTGATTAGTACAAAATGTAGTTTTTTGTTTGTTTGTTTGTTTTAAGTATACATTGTAATTAATTTGTTATTGGTTGGTTTAATATCCTTTGTAAGTATTTGTGACCAATCGTTTTTTTTTTTTTTTTTGTTGAATATGTAATCTTTAATCAAATCTATAATTTTTGAATATCGCCATTTTATTATATATATATATTTATTTATTTCTGATGAAAACCAGTTCTTTGGTTGAATTATTAAACTATTTTGTGGATATATAAGTATTTTTCGTTTTTTTATATATATTTCCTTTTGTTAGTTTTTTTATATATTTTTAGATTGATATATTTATATAGGCTTAAATTAGGCATTTGGAAATGAGATGTGAATATAACTAATTAATCACTTTTAATTTCATTTGCATGATATTTGTAAAATTTTTACAATTTACTGCTTGTCGGTATTAGGTATAATATTAAACTTATGTATAATGAGGTAATTATTTACATAGTGTATGTGTTGATACGTAATAATCATTAGGCATCACTTCTCATTTTCAAATGCTTAAGATGTGCCTTTACATATACGTTCAAGGTAAAAATGTAGAGCAGATTTATTCTATATTTTCAAAATACTTTATTTTGTGTATGGAAAGGAGTTTATTCTTTAAAAGTGTTCATTAGTTTACAGCATACGTGTGGGTGTTCCCTATTTATTATTAAAATATAGCTCAAAAATATTGAAACTATATTATTCTAAGGTAAGAAATTTGATCTTCAGTTTTAAGTTAAATATTTTTGTTTTATTATATAAGAATAAGGCCGATGAATCTAAGCTTGCAATTTATTGAAATTATAACGGAATTGCGCGTTCTTTTAAAGGCTCTCAATGGGAACCTTTTTTCTAATCTCATTTTGGAAGCAATTCTGAATTACATATACAGAGAAACAGAGAACGTGTCTATATTTGTCCATATATTAACTTTTCAATATTTGTCTTGTAACTTTTGATATTTGAATATTTTTTTTATATTTAAGTCATAACTTATTATTTTCTTTCATGATAGGTCGGAAGTAATATTTTATATGAATATAAAAAAAATAATGTAAAACAGGTCAAAATATTTTAAATATATAAAATAAACTTGCTAATTTTTTATTTTTACTGCTATTTGTTTTAGGAATGATAATTATATTAAACATAAACGTCATTACATTTTTGTTTGTTTAGCAATTATGTTTATTATATATAAATGCCTCTATAGAAGTTTGGCACTTATATATAAGCTACTTATAAAGAATGAATCTCTTGTTGGTTCTCTCCATATTGGTACTTTGTACTGGTTTGTCAGAAGGTAATAACATTATTATCTCTTATCATTTATTATACCTTTCTATAAATATTATTCTCTCTCTCTCTCTCTCTCTCTCTCTCTCTCTCTCTATATATATATATATATATATATATAACCTATATATATATATTTATATAGGTTATCCATTTATTTACGTACTTATCTATTATCTATCTATTTATATATAAACATATGAAGAGTAAATGTTTATTTTCGTTGTCAAAAAAAAAAAGCCAAAAGTCTGAGCTGCAGGGACGAAGAAAATATCCTAGTTGATATTTCCGGGAGAACTACAAATTCAATTATGCAATAATTGAAAAAATTTCAATCTCAGTATATATATATATATATATTACATACAATTGTAATAATAAACCTAAAGGTACTCAATGCATTGAAAGCATGCTTAGCATGAATAAAAGATAAAATTTATAAACATATGTATATTTTTATGTTAAATGTCCTAACATTTATATAATTGATATTAATATATAATTCTTTCTATAGTACAGGATTTTTCATACTCGCACTCAAATATATAATGTATAGGTGGGTTGAATGCAGACTTTCACATAACCCTTAACTATCCACGCTATCTCATACTGCAGTCACACTTGATCACACACATGTTGAAAAGATAAATAATCACCAATATAAGTATTTTGTCCTAAACCAGCACTTGTCAGTTGGTCCAGATTATTATACCCACACATATATACAATCAATGCTCAGCCTATATAAAGATAGCCCATCTTCATACTTTAATGGTCAGGCTTCAATCCAGTCCACATCACAACTCTCCAGCTGTCCATTTCATTGAAAATCTGATATGAATTGGATTGAAGCCACTCCATTAAAGTACGAAAATTGGTTATCTTAATATAGGCTGAGCATTGTTTGTATATATGTGTGAGCATGATAATCTGGATCAATTGATGAGTGCTGGTTTAGTATAAAATATGTATATTGGTGATTATTTATCTTTTCAACATGTGTGTGATCAAATGTGTCAGCAGTATGAGATAGCAGGGGCAGTTGAAGGTTGTGTGAAAATCTGAGTTCAAATTTCCTATAAATTACATATTGGTGTGCAGTTATGAAATAGCATAGTTCTATGGAATATATATATATATATATATATATATATATATATATATATATATATATATATATATATATATATATATATATATATATATATATATATATATATATATTATATATATATAAAAATATGGTGCTGTGGGCCTGCCCATCCCTTGTATATGTATGTAAATTGATTATTTCCTGTAAATGAGGGGTCAGAAGAAATTATGTTCAACATGCGTAGGATGAGAAGATTGTCGCCAATGAGGGCTTTTAACATTCCATAATTCCAGCTGAAGAGTTGTGGTATGAAGTGGATTGAAGCCTTTCCATTAAAGTATGAAGATTGGCTATATTAATATAGGTTGATCATTCATTGTATACATGTGTGAGGATGATAATCTAGACCAATTGATAAGTGCTGTTTTAGCATGAAATATATATATTGGTGATTATTTATCTTTTCAACATGTGTGTGATCAATTGTGTCAGCTGTATGAGATAGCATGGATAGTTGAGGGTTGTGTAAAAGTTTGAGTTCAACCCCCCCTATCAACACACAATCTGGTGACTGGATTTTAATGAAATATTTGGGGTTAATGACATTTAAATGGCAAATTGTAAGTTATGATTAAGACTATGATATTTTGTACAATTCAACTTAAGTTCATAATTAGTGTCTAGTTATTTATATTATTTTTGATGATTTATCCTCACAAAATTTTAATTCACGATGTGATTTTAATTCTTTTATTGCTTTTTTACGGTTTTGTCATGAAGCAAAAAACCATTGTTCATTAAGGAAAATAATGACAATATCAATAATCATAAGCTATCTTATTTAAGAACATAGAATAAGTAAGGTATAGACAAGTTCAATGTCAATATTGGTTATATATTATTTATATATATATATATATATATATCCTCGATATATATATATATATATATATATATATATATACCTCGAGGATTACATTCTAATATATGATAATGTTTGAACTCGGATTTTAAAAACAAAAAGTTGGTCATATCCACGTTATTATTATTTAGTATAATTGAAATAAAAAAAAACAAATGAATTGGGCCAAAGGTAAGCCATTTAAAATGCTCATGAAAGATAATCTTATTTATTTATATTTAATAGCAATACTTCCTTCCACCCTTTAACAATAGGAGTTTTATGGACATACATGCTTGTTCTTACATTTAACAATTTCCAAAAGACAGAAATTCAAATCTATGCAGATGTACTTTTTTATATTAAAATTTCAAAAGCAATAAATAAATAAATGATATTGATTCGCTTTAATTCAATTGTAGCTATTAGCATACATTGAATACACGATGTTTGGACTAATCAATCTAAAACAGAAAGCTATATTATTTTTATTATGAAGTACAATTTATTTATAATTTTTTTGTTTTGATTTTATGATAATCACATTTATTCTATTTTATTAAATTTAACTTTACATTTTTTAAAATAAGAATATTGTTAAATATTGTTCACATATCATATCCTTGAGATATTTCTCCATTGCTGAAATTAATGGGCAAGGTGACACATTGTTGCTACAGAGTACCTCGTTTAACCTAGGCACCCAATAAGTCATTACATGATGCAATAATACTCAAGCATTTTAAAAGTCCATATGTATAGTAAATATATATTCAGATGAAGATAATGAATAATTAATATGCTAGGATAAAATGCTTACTTAGATTATCTTAAAATGTATCTTATGTGTATTTATATAATTTTATTTTATTATTAATTTGGAAACTTTTATTTAGACATTGCATGTATGCTAAATGTAATTAGGTTAAATGCTGTTTAAATACAATGAAATGTTCCTTAGCATCAATATCACATCAACATCTGCATTTACTCTGTACCCCATCCTTTTATTTCAACTAACCTTATCAGAGACATATTGATTATTCATTTATATTAGTCCATAAGTGCTGTCAAATTATTTTTTATCATAAGAAAATTACATCACTATAATTAATCATTAAATAGTCCAATAAATTACCACAAATATATTATAAAGGCAATATTCAGAAGTATACATGAAAATCTATTTATTATCTAAATTGAACCATGGCAACTGATTTCTGTTTTCCTATTTGTTTATTTAAAATAGTATATTTTAAAATAAAAATTATACTTAATAGTTGTATTTAAAATTATTTATTTAAATAGGTAATATTTTGTCAGGACAAATGTATTTGGTTTTATAGTATCAAAATTATTATTCTAAATTATATTATTATTCTTTAATATAATATTTTGTAATTAAACATTTATTTTTGTTACTAGGTAGCAAAATTGGATACATTCTGTCTGGCTTGTAAGTCATGTGACATGGAAATATTCATGCATGTGTGCTAACAAGTTTTCTTCTTAATAAAGTTTCAAAAATTGCTTTAAAATTCTACTATAAAATTTAAATATTTTATTTGTCTATCACAAGATAAAATTAGCTATTACCAAATATTTAATTAGGCTTTAAAAAACGAATGTAGTTAATAAAATTATATTTTTTAAAGAAAAAAAAAGATACATTAAAACTAAATGTTGAATAATGTTGAATAGATTAATAAAATATTATTTTCAAAATGCTATTTTAAAATGTTTAGGTAGTTTAAATAAAGTGTAAAATTAAGTTAAAATTAATATTATTAAATAATATTTATAAAGATGAGTCATAAAGTTTTATTTTAAATTTTAATTGTGCAATCTTGGCTGGATATGTAAATCAGATCATCAGATGAAGGTCTAATCAGCCAATCAAATGATCAATTTATTTTGATATAAAAGCAGATGTTCACTTGTTTCTGTGTGTGCTTTTTGTTAGTCAAGTGTACTTTTTATCAGTCATTTCTGTACTTTAGAAGTCAATTTGTTTTAAAGTAATTTTCTTAATTTATTTTTTAAAATAGTAAAGTAATATATAGTGTACTAATCAAATTATTTTTAAAAAAGAGAGTATTAAAAACTATAAATTTATTCTGTTGAAATTATGCACTGTTGTGCAACTAAAATTTTTTACTATGTCAGTTTATTGAAATTTAATTTTAACGTCACAATAACTATGGAACTCATATCAAAATAATTATATACCTGCATAAAGAAAAGAAGGAAGTATAATCCTCAATGGAAAATATATTTTTAAAGTTATTAACGAAGGAAAATATAGTATTGGTCATATTAATATTTTGGTCATTGTATAAAGAATTAAATGGAAAAGTTTTCAGGGAAATTAAAGACAAATGCATTTTATTGGAAAAGAGATAGCTTTATCTAAAAACCTGCAAAGCAATATGGTAGAGACTTTCAATTTTTCAATATTTTTAAAGTATACCATTTTAATAAAGATTTGCAGTAAATGTTTCTTTTTAAAGAAAACATTTTTTTTAAGAATTAATCTGAACTGTTATTCAAAATAGTTGAAATAAAGATTAAAGTTACTACAAATATATTTGATAAGATGAGTTATCAATATTATTGATGAGCGCAATTATTTAATAATATTTAAAAAAAAAAAACAGTATTGGACATTATTATTTGGAAATTATAAAAATCCCTGGATAAATAAAAATTATCCTGACAGAAGAACTATATGCTAGCTTTATGAAATGATTAAATGTTGATTTCATTGGAATAAAAACTGTGTAATTTTTGTATAAGTATGCCCAAATTCATATCACCATGTCAGAGACCCTAGAAGCTGATATAGGATCATATGGAATGAGAAAACTGGAGAATTATTTTTAAACATGAATTAATATTATCTTCAATAATCATTACTCTGTGGATATAAACAATAGACTATACATTTTATAAACTTTCAAGCAGAGATTAATGATTATTATATATGGAACCAGATTTTCAAAGTCGACTTTCTTTTCGGTTTTTCATTATTCATTCATCATTTTTGTAATCAACTGATCATGCATCCATGCTGGGAGAGAAGTTGTTGTCTTCAAGTGTTAAGACAATAGTTGAGATACCAATGTGCAGCTGACAATTTCAATGCTTACCAGGATTTGGTAATGAAATACTGGAAGAGATAAAAAAACATTTTTTTTTTTTTTTAAATGAGTGCTTATCATGGACTGGAGTTTTACGTAGCTATGTTTTTTATTATTATTTATGGCCTAATGATAATATTAAGTTTTATTATTATAAATGTAGATAGGAAAAGTACATAAAAAATTATTTACTAATATAGTATTATAATTACCATAAAGAATACTTCTTTTAAGGTTTTAATATATCTTAAGTATGATAGTTGCTGAAAAAATGTTTATATTATCCAATATTTTATTAATTGTGGACCAAGAAAACATTTAAAAAGTGATCAACTAGCAGAAATATCACTATTGAACAAAGTTATAAAATATTAAACTTTTTAATGATATATATATATATGTATATATTATAACAATCCGGAGAAATAGGAGCTTAATGTAATTTGCACTACAGGGTGCCATCTAGGTATTTGAACCTAGAAAAATTTATAAAGTAGGCAGATATGTAAGTCAAAAAAAAATTTTTATTTATATTTTAATAAATATATTTTGATATCCGGTCGTCAGCCCAAGTCACTAGCTCATTGGAATAGCAGAGATTTATATTCATAAAAAAATTTTTTTTATCTAAGAATAATTTAAAAAAGAACAAAATAAGCCACTGCCAGTAATTAACATACAAACATTTATTTACGCATATATATATATATATATATATATATATATATATTAACATTATTATTTTAGTATGTTTGTTTTAGATTTTAATTTGATTTTATAATTTAAATTTGCATTTTAATTTTTATAACATTATAAGTTTACATTTTAATTAAGTTCACACTGATGGATTTATGAAAGTTTGTTTTAAAATGTTGAGTATAGATCGGTTACATAGATTACATGGTTAAAAACATTTCAAAGTAAACATAAATGATCAAAATACAAAATCATTGATACCGTCAATTGCATAGGGAATACAAAAAACCCAATGGTGTTCATCATAAGACACTGCATTAACACCAATAACTTAAAAGACATCCGAATAAATACATTTTATATACTCACCATAAGGTATCATTATTTATCGAATGTCTATATATTTTGATCCAATATGAAAACCCAAAACATAATTAACTGATAACAAATCCATGCAAGCATCTATAAACAACTTAAATTTAATGCATTTTTATTTAGTGTCGAGTATGAATAGACTACATAGATTTGCATTTGAAGATAAAACATTCTATCCCCATTTAACCTTAGGCTAAAAGTTCGCAGTCAAACTGACATCAATCCATCTGATATATTTATGTATTCAATGTAGCATGAAAATACGACAACACAAAATACTATACTGTCAAGAATATACATCTGAACAGTAAGTAGAGTTAGAGAAGACATTGTCTCTCTACCAACAGAAATGCTACATTTGTTGGTGAGTAGAACAATAAACAAAAAACTCCATAGGAATGGATTGCGGTTTTTTGCCAACTTACAAACCCATCCATAGGCAAACAGAAGGTGTGTGGCATATATATGCAATCCTGCCCATAGCAGATCTCATACTACATCTACTAACTACATCAATATATCCAATCCATTGACCCAATTCAACTATGAAACAAATAACCTAAGATTACCCTCCCCTAATATAACTTTACAAATCTATATAGCCATTCACACCCGACTTAAGTTTAACATTTATATATTTTAATTTATTGGAAAACAAAAATCATAAATAAAACTTAAAGAACAAAAAAAAAAATGGAAATGATTTAAACAAAGGAAATACATCAAATAAAATTATAACTAATGAATAAATAATTTAGTTTGGTCAGAGAGGATTCTACTTTTATAAATCAAATACTAGGAAAGTTTAAAATTTAAAGTTCTTAGTGTTTTCAAATTAATATTGTTCATTATATTTTATAAAGTTCTTACAGTTTTAACACTTCCGTAGTTTTATCCGTTGCTTGCCATGAACACCGTCCTAAAGAGATTGGTTGAGTTAGCCATTGTTTTTTATTTATCTGGAGGTCTTTTAGTTTAGTTGGTCCTCAATGTAAAAAACAATAGTTCATTTCTCTTTCTTTCTTAGCAGAACTGAAGGGATTGAAGAGTGCATCTTTTCAATCCCTTCTCCTTCGACTCCACACGAACACATATATGTAGTCTCGTAATAACTAATTAATTCTTTTATTTTCCAAACTTTTCCTTTTATATTAATTTTAAGGATCCAATGGACATTACGTCATCGATGATGATATTGTCCTTTCGCTGAGATCCAATTCCATTGTTTTTCATTCATTGGCTATTGTTTTCCTATCTGACCAATGCTTATACATTTAAATGCCCAAGGCTAGTTTACATTTGACTAATTAAATTAATCATTTTCATTTTTTCAATAACATTTTAATTTGTTTTGTACAAACTTAGATATATTTTTTTCTTTAAGTCTTTACTGACAATTTAGTTTTAAAATACGTTTTCTTTTTTTTTTAATAAAGTTTTATTTTAATAATTTTTTTTTTTCATCTGTGCCATTATATAGATACGAGTTTAGTATAGGATTTTAATTTTCAATTTTTAATTCTTAAAAAGAGAAGTTTTATTTGCGAACTTTTATTTTTTTGATGATTACTAATAAAAAACAATGTAACGACGTCTGTGCTCGTTACAATATACATATATATATATATATATTCTTTTTTAGATCATGTGGAGTATTTTATAATATTATTGTATGAATGTATGAGTATGTGTGGATACATTAAACACATATAAAACTTAGAGGAGTTAGATTTTTTTCATTAAAAAAATATGCATACTTTTATTTTATATTACTGATAAGCGCAAGAGGTTTGCAGTCTCTCAGTTTAATTTCAAATACTGTTTGCGCTTTATAAATTAAATATTATTACTGATATAGTACGATTTAACTATGAATTTAATTATATGATTCTTTAGTCAAGAAACTCTATTATTTTTAAATATTGTCTTAGTACATCGATACTAATCATTTGGGTTTTATTGCGAATTTTTGAAAGTGAAGTAACCTTTTATTGTTGAATAGTCTAGATTGTTGACTTTATATGTGAATTTTATTTTATTGTTTTTAGAAATATGTTTTGAGAATTTTTGGCGATGTAGATAGACAAATCTATGATGAAATTTTAAATGGTAGTGACTTGGGCGTATTAAAGAAACCAAAGGAATGCTTTGATATAGGTTTTTATGGGGAATAGAAGTAATTTTGTTATCTTAGTAATTTTGTGTTTACAGATAACGAAGCCCTGTAACTTGTATATTTCCATGGACAGTGTTTTTCCTTAGTACTGAATAAATTGCTTGGACATTGTCTTTTAGTAGAGGTTATTATACATATAAATCAGGCCTCATTTTTTTATGCACTGTTGCCATGTTCACTATCTGATATGTGTGTACTATTGAGTTAATACTCTAGTTTGTTCTTCTTACCTACGCATCTGATCGCTATTTTTGAGGAAGAATAATAAATAATTTTGGAGTTGAAGGATCGTTATTTGGAAGAGAATAAGATATGTTTTTTCTTACTTTGAATGATATTGAGAATAAATACAAATGAGATTGAGAATAAAATTAAAATAAGGATAAAGATTCATAAATATTATCTGTATTTTATTAAATTATTTTCATGAAAGTATATAAGTGACAATAAAATTATTCACGAAACTTTTTGAATAATTTTAAATATTTTTAACTTACATGTAATGCATATTTTTAATGGATAATATATCCAAAGAAAAAATATAGAATAAAACAAATAATTATATTTTATAAATATTATTTTATGTTTAGAAAACGCACCAACACATACAAAGTTTTATATTAAATTAATGCTAAGTAAGATGTATAATGTATGTCAATTATATTATTATTTGAGTCCACTTATTTTATTAACAAACCGGAATAAATATATTTTTGTTTGATAATACCAGAACTATCATGATAAGTTATTTAATTAAGTGAATATAAACTGATAGACATGTATTGGAATAAGTAATATTTTAGTAGTTTATGTTTTCATAATTGACGTATGTTTTGATGGAAACATATTATAGTATCATTCAATTGTAGACAATATATTTGAAACTGTAAGTGTATCCATGGATATTATTGATAATATTATTATTAATATTAAAAAAACATAACAAGTTCTAAGTCGTAGTGAAGGCTTAGGTACTTAGATTTTTCTTTTTGAGGAGATGAAGGAGTATCTAATTATCCAATATTCTTTCATTGTAAATATTGTATATAATTTATTTTTTGTTGAAAGCATTATAATAAAATTTGTAAAACTTGTTTTTTTTTATAAATTTTTATGTTGAATTGATTTTTTCATATTGCAAACACATGATTATATATGTTTTGAACCAAAACATAATGTTTGCACAATGCGAATAAGATTCTTTATTTGAGAAATTACAGTGTTTCTTAATATTATTTATTTTGGGAAATGTCAATATCATTATTATCATTATGGTCATAAATTAATTATACAATTTATTATACAGAGTTATAATATTATCCGTTGCCACATATTCTCAGATTATCAGATTATACCACATTATAAATATTTAAGATGCCACATGAAACCTAAAAGATTATGCTATATTATTTATTTATTAGTAGTAGTAGTAATAATTAATGTAATGGGAAAATAGATAGGATTGATAATTATATAGTGAAGATTATTATTATTATTATTATTATTATTATTATTATTATTATTATTATTATTATTATTATTATTATTATTATTATTATTATTATTATTATTATTATTATTATTATTATTATTATTATTATTATTATTATTATTATTATTATTATTATTATTATTTCTGATATGGCCATGAGGATTAAGTGTTCTGGTCAATGTCAGGAGTATTTTCATTTGTCTTGTACTAAGCTGTCTAAATCTGATGCTATTATTTTTCAAATAATTGGTAATGGATTTTTTAAATGTCAGGCTTGTAATAATATAACTTTAAATATAAAGTTTCCAGATGTTGATAATGAACTTATTGATGAATTGGTAATAGATAATGACTCAGCAGAATCATTGGCCAATAACATCATGGCTTTAGATTCTGAAGACAATGAGTGTAACTTGGTCAAACCTATGGTCTTTGATGGTCATATTACTATGGAAAATTCAGATTTGATAATAGTGTCTTCTTCTGATAATACTTTAGTTCAGATTATTAAAGAAAATTCTCATGATTCTAATGAATTAAATAATATTTCTAAATCTAATACTAGGTTATCAGATGTTGTGGAGACAGGTATTAATTCTGCTATTGCATCCACAGGAATGTTTGAATCTTTTTCTGTTGATTTAAACTGCATGGATAAATGTCTTAATGATATCATTTCACAACCTGAACATTTTACTTTAGAGGTTTTACAATCTTATTCTATGTCACTAATTCATTCTCTAATTATTAAGATGTCTCAACTTTGTAATAAATCATTGAATTGTTCATCTAATTTTAGCAAAGGTATTCAATGTTCTCTTCCTTCTGTCAAGTCAACTTGTTTTCCAAAGTGAGTTCACATAAAACCAGAATATTTTACAATAAAAACTTTCATAATACATATCATGAAAAGCATGATACTAGTAATAATATTAGTTTATATGATAGAAAAAGTTACAATAATATAAAAAAATATTGTACACAATAATATTGGTTCAGAGTCTCAATCATTTGTTGAGAAAGACAAAACTTGTTATGAGACTGGAGTGAAAGGTCTAGGTTCTTATATAAATCATAGGGATGTTTTACTTTTCAAGAAACACATTAAAAGAAAAAATGATTTTGGGCAGAATATTTCTAAAGAGAATGAAGAACTTGGGCTTAAAGGTTCAATTTTTTATAAAGGTCCTAATAATTCTAATGTATCTTATAAATGATGGCCTTCTAATTCTGTTTCATCAATATATTCTTCTAATACCTCTTCTCCTTTTCAGCAATTTTCTAATAGAAAATTATCAGTTAGGCAGCTTGGCAAACAGGATAGTTTACCCCATAATTTTAGACTAAATTCAAATAAATTTTTTAATAAAAAATTTAATAATTATTCTTCTAATTTTGGACCGGATATTTCTAAAGATAGTGAAAAACTTAGGTTTATAAATCCAATTTCTTATAGAAGTCCTAATAATAGTAACGGTTCATTATTAATTAAGTATAATGATAAATATTATAAATATTTGGTTTCAAATTTGCCAGTAGATGCTAATTCTTTTGATGTACAGAGATTTTTGGAAGACAAACTTCAGGTTAAAGTCATATGTATTAAGATTAATATGTTTAATTCTAATATTAATAGTTTTTTTTTGTTTCAAATCCCAAACATAAGCATTTGGAGTTTATTTTGAATCATTTATGGCCTTGCGGTACTACATTAAAATTTTTTTATCGCTCTTTGGCTAGTTCATTAATACTTTCTGATTAATTTCTTTTGCCCGTATCGTCCTTTATTAACATTTTATTTCTCTTGATTATTGTTTCTTTTTATATATTTTTTTGATATTATGTTTGGAGTTTATTGTTTTTATATAAACATTCGTGGGATGAGAACTAAGACTGCAAAAATTAAGCAATTCTTCAGTTCTGAAAATTTTGATATTGTTTTTATTTCAGAAAATTGGCTTAGTCAACACATTTCAGATGATATTTTTATGGACAATAGATACAAAGTACTTCGAACAGATAGGTTTTATGATGTTGCTTCCAAAGGTGGAGGCACACTCTTTGCTTTTAAATGTAATTTTATACATAAGAATATTCCTATTTCATCATCATCTGGTGAAGCTACATGGTGTGAAATATGTTTGAAAAATAGTATCAAGGTGCTTTTGGGTAATATCTACATAAAGCCAACATTATCCTTTTTAGAGTTTAATGAGTTTCTTTCTATTCTTGAAGATTTTTTAATCAAATATGAATCATATATAGTTATTACTGGTGATTTTAATATTCCTGATTTATATTCAGGTACTACCATTATAGATTCAGTCTCTTTTTCACCGAAAGCATTGAAAATGATTCGTTTTTGCAATTTGTTAAATTTAAAACAATTTAATCCCTACACCAATTTTAATGATCGCACATTGGATTATATTCTTAGTAATTTTCCTACAATTGAATGTTTAACTCCTTCTTTTCTTCCTTTTTCCATTGATTTGCATCATCCTCCCTTAGAATTTTATATTAATATTAAATTTAATAGACTTTGTCCCTTTAAAATTATGAAAGGAAACTACAAAAAAGGAAATTATTTGGGTCTTTGTTTACAATTATCTAATTTTAACTGGGAAAATTTGTATTCTTCATCTGATGTAGATTTCTGTATGACGTTTTTTGAACAATCATTTAGTGAACTAATTGACAAATACATTCCGAAAGAAAAAAATTTAACTAACCATTTTCCTCTCTGGTTTTCAGTTTCTCTTAAAGAAATTATTAAAAGAAAATCATTTCATCATCGTAAATATTGAAAAACTAAGAACTTAAATTATTATAACAATTTTATTAATTATAGAAGATTGTCAAAGGTTATATATCATAGAGATTTTCAAAAATTTATACAAAACACTGAAAGTCATATTTCTGATAATCCTTTGCAATTTTGGTCTCTGGTTAAGAATTTAGGTATTACAAAAAAAAAAAATTACAGAGTAATAATTCTAATCTAGCCTCAGATGATTTTTCTCGTTATTTCTCAGAGCTTTTTAAACAATCTCAGTCTTTTACTAATTTAACTGCAAATAATGATCTAGTTGAAGAAAGGATAACATTTGATAAATTTATTGAATCTGATGTTGTTTTTGCTATTAAGCAGCTTAAATTACATTCTAGTGTGGGCCTTGATAATATTCCGGCTTTCATTTATAAAGAATGTGTGGAATACTTTGCTTCTCCTCTTTTGCATATTTTTAATTGCTCTTTAGCAAATGGTACTTTTCCTACATCCCTTAAAATTGCTAAAGTTGTTCTTATTTTTAAGAAAGGTTCTAGAGATTTGGTAAGTGACTATAGGCCTATTTCAATCCACACACTGTTTCTCGAATATTTGAAAGATGTTTATATAATAGAATTATTTTAGATGTCTCTAAGGTTTTGGCACCAGAGCAGCATGGATTTTTGCCTAATAGGTCCATTGAAACAAATTTGATAACTATGTTTGATCACATTTCAAACTCAATTGAGAATCAATCTAGGTTAGATGTTATTTATTTTGATATGTCTTGTGTGAGGTTTAATAATAAATTGTCATTACCTTATTATTGCTTCACTGGGGTGCCTCAAGGCAGTGTTCTTGCACCTTTATTATTTAATGTATACAGATGATTGCAAAATTTTTAGGCATATTTATTCTATTAGTGATTGTTTTTTACTTCAAAGTGATATAGATAATTTCTTGAATTGGTGTGAATGTAATTATATAGATATAAATATGGACAAGTGCTCCATTGTCTCTTACTCTAGAAAATCTGAAATCTTAAGGTTTTCCTACTATATTGGTGATTCTAAAATTATAACAAATGATCATCAAAGAGATCTAGGAATAATATTTTCCAATATTGGGTCTTTTCATAATCACATTAATTTTATGGTGAATAAATCTCTTAAAATTGTAGGAGCTATTTACAGATATGGAAAAGCATTTAATAAATCTACAAAGATTAAACTTTTTATATCCTTAGTTCTTCCCATCTTGGAGTATGGATCAATTATATTGAGTCCTCATAACAGGACAGATATCACAAGAATTCAGTCTGTTTTTGAAAAATTTGCAAAATTGAATAGTTTAGATAATGAACACTATATTGATTTACTGCTGAGACGTAAAACAAGAGATCTCAAGCTTTTTTATAAATTTATTTCCCAGAATATTTCTGTATCTAATTTGCTTTCTAATGTAGGTATTAAGAAACAGAATTATAATACTCGTACTCACAATATTTTTGAACTGAAAATTTGTAAATCTGACATATTAAGATTTCCCCCTTTATTTCATTTACCTAGAACTTATAATAAAGATTTTGGTAATGATGATGTTTTTAATCTGGATTTTAAACAATTCACTAAAGTCCTCATAAAAAAATATTATCCTTAATTTCATTTAATATATTGCCTTTTTATTTATTTGTGCATTTTATTTTATTTTCTATTTTATTGGTATTATTTTTTATTTTGATTTGTTTTTTTAATGCTTATTTAGATTTGTATATGATAATGAAATTACTGTGCAATCTATAATTGGCTAAATGCTGTTGATGTGTACATTAAATAAATAAAGAATTGAATTGAATTATTATTATTATTATTATTATTATTATTATTATTATTATTATTATTATTATTATTATTATTATTATTATTATTATTATTATTATTATTATTATTATTATTATTATTATTATTATTATTATTATTATTATTATTATTATTATTATTATTATTATTAGTAGTAGTAGTAGTAGTAGTAGTAGTAGTAGTAGTAGTAGTAGTAGTAGTAGTACTAGTAGGAGTAGGAGTAGTAGTAGTAGTAGTAGTAGTAGTAGTAGTAGTTAGGTGTAGTTGAAGGTGATATCAAATCCCTTATCATGCTGGACTACAAAAATTTTAATTGACTCTAATTAGTTTAAAGAACCTGATATTATTTTAGTTATATTATTTTGGATAAGGAGAATAGGAATTGTTTATTAGCATTAAATTTAATGACTTATTATCTTTAAAGTTGTAAGAGTGCTATAAATTTATTATTATTTGAAGTAATAGGAGGGATAGTATTCTTATTCATTTAAGGTTGTATCCTGTGAAATATTGGTTCAATGTAATTCAAATTACTATTTGTATCTCACTTCATGGTCTCATGATTGTAATAATAATTTATTTATTATTTTATAAAACCAAACCATATATTATTTTTATTAGTTAGAGCTAGTTAAATAGTAGATAGTAACATAAAATATCTTTATTATTGATTAGATGTCTTTTAGCCAAGCTTAACTATTTATCTGAACTAGACCTATATTTTATTAGTATTATATATTTCCTGGAAAGGAGTGTACAAATATATATATATATATATATATATATATATATATATATATATATATATATATATATATATATATATATATATATATATATATATATATGTGTGTGTGTGTGTGTGTGTGTGATAGTAGTTTTACTGGACAGATTTGTATATTCATCTAACAAGATCCAGAATCTGAGCAAAAGTAACCTAAATCCACTTATGCCCAAGATACAAAGGTCAGGAGAACTTATGAATTCTGCCTTGTTCGCTTTTCTCTAAATCTATAATATTACAAACAACATTCCTAGTAATAACAGATGACTTTTATTCACTTCAGTCCCAGAGACACGGTGGAAAAATATGAGATCTACAGGCAAATTAATTAAAATGAGGCCCATTGCAGTCTAATTTAGAAATTGACCCTAGGAATAACAATATCCAACAATTTAAATGAAGTGCAAATGGCTAACATGATAAGAAAACATAATTTATAAGATAGCATCTATTCATTATGAGCAGGAATGAAGCAAAACCCCAAAACAAATATTATTAATGGTAATCAGTCGTGAATTATAACAATATGTTTATTAACCAATGAATGAGTGACATTCCATGAGTTAGGCATTAGTATATATGTAACTTTTACATAATAATTTAATGGCCATCAATGATAAGTTTAATTGCACAAGATAACAATAATTAACATAGTAAAGATTTCACACAATTAACAATTTGTATCTTAACCAATGACATGATTCATAATACATTGTAGATATGAATGTACTGGTGTGGGAAACATGCAAATGAGACAATACATATAATGGAGGTAGTGTAGGGTACATTAGAAATGTAGATTGATATGATAATGGAAGTCATAAATTATATTTAACAGATTAATACAGTTAATGCTATAAAATACCAGACAGAGATGATGACCATTAATTTATAAGTACGTGGGAGAGACATTGTTTATAAGATAACTTTCAAATGAACATTTACAATGATGATAAAATAATTGAGTATTGTAACTTAGTAAAAAAATAATCTAAATAACAATGTAAATGTTATATTAATCAGTTGACATGAATCAGCATTTATTTATTTGGTTGACTTGACAGGTTGATTTAATAACTTCATCACTCATGAGCACAGTTAAGCCTGTCCAAATAATAGGGTGGGTAACTTTATTATGGCATTTCTAAATACATTCAAAATAATCAAAATAGAATGATTTACAAAGATCACTGCATTATGACTTATAAATATAAAATGGGGCATACAGATAATAAAGAAAAGTTGCATTGTTAATTGTGATGATAGCATTAGAAAAGATGTTGGTTCTGACTTGGAACCAAGAGGCTTCATCGTTTCATGAGAATTTATCTGTCACCTATGATAGGGCAATATTTGGAAAGGGATTTGTAAGGATACCATTGTCTGGGCTTGATGATGGTATCTTATGCAGAGCCTCAACAATCTAACATTGTCATGGGATCAGTTCTTCCAAACCCAGTTCTGAAAATAAGTTATACTAAGAGAAAATCCCAGAACTCCAGAGAAAAATTATGATAAAGCAGATAAGAGATTTTTAATTCAATCATGAGTAAGCAACACAAAATAAAGTTCAGGTCTTTAATGACTCTGATCTGATAACTAAAATTCCAAATAAATTAATAATATAATGTGTAAGGCCATGATGAAATATTAACCCATTCTGAAAGGTACAAATTTGACTTTGGCTAATCAGAATGTCATTACAAAAGAGCAGAATATATTATTCCCTTTATTTAACAAACCCAAGTACGCTTGAACAATAAATAGATTATAAAACAAATTATAATGTACGGTGGCTTGGTGGCATGATAAGCAAATGATTAATTATTAAGTATGAAGTGATCATCAAATATATTAAAATATATAGCATTAAACAGAGTACAAAATGTGCCTTAATATCCATAATATGAAAGTTTGATGGATCACCATTAAGCACATTTAATGTTTAAATATTCAATCGAGTGAACCTGATTTGATAAGAACTCTTAATTTTTAATGTTAAGCATTCAATAAAATTGGGATGGTGGCTAAAATGATATAGGTTCACAGGATTGAGTCATTAGCATATTAAAATTAACTCAGTATAAAATGCATAAATTTAAAATAAAATAAGAAAGTTTTGCCACATACTAATAGATATAATTAGAATGGGAAAATCAATGAGATAAATAGAATTGAGAGATTTATAAATTTGTGCTAATGGTTTACAGAAATAGATTTATTTGACAGATAGAGAGTCAGTAGGATTAATACAATTATCATAACTGAATTTATATTCAGTTTTAAATAAATAGACATTTACATCATGGTTATAAGAAATAATACATTAAGTTAATAATATTAGAGTCCATTTAGCAGCATAAATGGATTACCTTTTGATGACTTGGTGGCCATTCATATTTCATCACGAAGAATAAACATGGAAAGCATGGTCAGCAATAGAGACTTTGATTACACTAATGGTTGGCATTCTTTAGATGTTCATTTATAGTTTAGTTAAGGCAGTTTTAAAAGGTAATGGCATGGCAGTGAGGCAGCAAGAGGATGATCCGAAAGATTGGGAGAGGCAAATTTCTTCCCTTTACTCTGTGGTCATTGCCAAAAATTCATTTGACATGGATTTTGTTAGCAATGCACCTCTAAATTTTGTTCTTCTCTTTGTGCTTGAAATTTTGGTAGTATTTATACTATATTAAACCTTCTAGGAAGTTCGTTTATCTAAGGCGACCAGATATGCATTACCCAGCTTTATTTTAACCATGATTGTTCAAATTTACATTCAAAAGATGAAAACTAGATAAGTTCTGGAAAATATTGTTCCAATCTATTTCTAATTTGAAAATAGGTTTTAAAGATATAATTTCCATTAATAGTGTCAGCCATTGTAAATAAGTAATTGACAATGACATTTTTAGATCAGTTAATGTACATTCTTTTTGTTCCATAAAATTTAAATTATGATAATTTTTTTCCAGTACTTTCTCTGGAATTGAATAGCTTTATCTTAATTATAAACGAAATAATTAATGCATATTTTTAACAAAAATAATATTAGTTTCTGTATTTGGAATACATTTACTGAAACACACAACATCTATAATGAAGGAAATTTAAGATTTCTTGAAATAAAATCTCAATAAATTTACAATAATAAAAATAATTAAATATAACTGTTTAAATCAAACAGGGTGAAGAATGTGCATGTATATGTGTGTACCTACATTACCTGATGACAAAATAAATATAAAAACGGGTTAGAATCTTACTTTTAAAATTACTAATGTCATAAGACAATAAAGCAAAATATGTACTACAGATTTTATCACTTCAATATATATATATATATATATATATATATATATATATATATATATATATATATATATATATATATATATATATATATATATATATATATAATATTTGAGGTCAAGTATCGTACCACTATAGAAATTTTAAATTGTGAAATTCTGATATATGACCATTATTGAAAGAAATTCCTTTGAAACATATTTATATATATTGTGAGATTGATTTAAACATTCTTTCTTTCTAACATGTTTGAGACAAAGGTATACATTAATAAATGATTCATGAGAATAGATGGCTGCCCTTTTTTTGTTACTTATTATCTAATGCTAGTTAGAGAGTATTTTCAAATATTTATTGTATAGTGATATGATTTCATGTCAAGTATTATATAGATATATATATATATATATATATATATATATATATATATATATGTATATATATATATATATATATTACAAATCGATTTCTGTATTTCTTCAAAATATTATAAGTAAATTTAAAAATAAATATTAGAAAATACATTATTTGAAAGTTTATAAAAATATATCTATAACTGTCACTTAGAAGCGCTTTAAATTATCTTTGTAGTTTTTGTATTTTCTAATATATATATATATATATATTATAACAGTTGGGGTGAACAGTGTCTTGCCGTATCTGTCATATAGGGTGCCACTAGGCCTTTGTACCTAGAAAATTTATATAGTAGGCAGATACGTAAGTTAAAAATATTTTTTTTTATTGCGACTGTCAGCCCAAGTCACTAGCTCATGAATTAGCAGAAACTTAATATAACTTCTTAAAATATATTTCAAGAAAAAAAATTTCGATAAAATAAATACATAAGCTATTGCCAGAATTAATACACACAAAAAGATTTATTGACACATACATGAATATTTAACAATTGAGGACAAAGATGATTTTAAATTTATTATTTTATCTTTATAATTTAAATTTTATAAATTTGCACAGTTGGATTTTAATAAGTTTGTTTTATAATGTTGAGTATAGATATGCTACATAGATTCCACAGTTAATAACTTTTCAAAACAAATCATTCCATCCCAGACTAAAAGTTTGTAGCCAAAACAACACCTGCTTCCAGATATATAGTCACAACCAATGCAATATGAAGATGCTAGCATAAAACCATGCCGACAGGAATGTGCATCTGACAGCCATATATTATTTGAAGGACATGATCCTCATCCAGAACAGGAAAGGGCATCTGTTTCGTGAAGGAATCATGTATATAAATTAATTAAAGAGTGCTACGTATGGGGGAAAGTGGTCATTCTGCTGACTTATAATCACTCCACAGAGCTAGAAGGGGTCAATGGTGCAGGAAATACATCTGCAACCATTGCAATAATATGAATGCTTCTTTGGGGTCATGCATTCAGGAGGGCATGTTGCCCTGTATGCTAAACATGCTTCACATTGCATTGATATAAACACCCATATATATTTCCGCAAGCATCGACCTAACTACAAAACAAATAGCCTGAAATTAAAATCACTTAAGCTAACATAAACCTAACGAATCTATATAGCTATCCACACCCAACTTAAATTAAAATACATTTTAATCAACACATAACACACACAAAAAAAAGAAATGGAAATGATTGCTTAAACATCTGCACAAAAAATATTAATAATTGAATTTGCATTCTTTAAGTCAGATAAGAGTTCTTATTTTCATCTATCAATTATTTGCAATTTTAGAAAAGTTCTTATTAGATAGACACAAGAGTTCATACTTTACAGATTGAGCAGATTTAGAAGTCCATCTTCATGATCACTTTCGTATATTTTGTCCTTCTTTGAAATGAAACCACTACTTGCCATGCATTTGGTCAGGAACTGTCATGCAGAGGCCTCAGCTGGTTGCCTGATAAATTAAATTTATTGCAGATTCCACATTGTGAAAATCTACAATATATCTAGTTTTAATGATATATTCATAGTCAGCTCTAAGATAACAATTATAATAATCATTTGGCTTTTATATTTTTATTAGCGTCTTATCATCAAATCTTCGGATTCAATGAGCAAGACATCACTAATCCTCTCGTGTTTCAGTTACGGTCCGTGCTGAGGTTTTCATGCTTGCATTGGTTATTTAATTTCTTTTTATTATTTTCTCTGACCATTTAATTATTCAAGTGTCCCAAGGGCTAGTGTGTTTTAGAACAATCATTTAATTAATAAAGCAATCATTTCCATTTTCTAAGATTATAGAAATCAACATTATTTCTATTTTCAAAAATATCAAATCTTTATATCTTTACTTTTTTTACAAAAAATTACTTTCAAATAGTTTTATTTTTTTATATAGTTTTTAAAGTTGTCCATCTGTGCGATCTATATATACAGTAAACGGTTTTTAAATTTCAGTTTTTAAGTTAAGTTTTTTTCTTTTTAATAAATCAATTTTTATCTCTGATCTTTTTATTTTAATTTTAAAATAATATAACAGCATATTATATTCCCTTACAATATATATATATATATATATATATATATATATATATATATATATAATATATATATATATATATATATTAAAAATAAAATGTCAGTTAATTAAGAAATTATTGTAATAACAATAAAAGTAAATAGACCTTGGGCTCTCTTTGTGCGGACTGTTTAATGATATTTTGACCATATGCGATTCATGTTTCTTCTTAATACCTTTTTATGCATTTTCTTTTATGTGATAAAGAATTCATATTTCACTGAAATCGGGATTTTTCCGTTTTATATACACACATTAAATTATACATAATTTAAATGCCTGTTGGAAAACGGTTTGGCAAGAAATTTAGATATGGTAGAAGATTTACAAAAATATAATGAAACAGAAGTGGAATCTGTTCATTTCAACTTTCTAATCAATTTCTTGTTAATGACATGAACTAACTTCCAACAAGAGCTAAATAGTTGTATGCCAGTGTTATATTATTTAAGGGAAGACATTTTTTTTCTTTTATATAAATATATATAGATTTATGTGTGTATTTATTATTATATAGTCTATATAAATAGTTAATGAATAAGCAGTTGTAAAGAGAGAAGGTATTAATATTTAATTTTATTTATTATATTTTCTTATTAAATAATGTGTTAAATTATTTAACATATATTCTTATTAAATGAAGTAGATCTGAAAGAAAGTCTAAAATAAAGTGATCAAGATTAGTAGATTAGGATGTGAAAATGTACACATGTGAGTATGACTGTTTAAACATGAAACATTTTCACACCTATTTCTAGTGACTATAGATTGCCAGCTTTATTGTTTGTGTTATCTGTATCTAAGAATATTTTGGGTAAGAGGTGCTTTGATGGAATAAAATGTGATTATTAATTTTCTTGTAAAATTGCGACAGACAATGAAACTTGTGAAGATTTGTTCTTTTATCTCAAGATAAAATTTCCAGGTGGTCCTTTTCTTTGATCAAAGATTCGGAACATAAATGAATGAAACAATATTTAGTGGTCAGTTCAATTTTTGTTTGGGAGGAGAGTGATCTAGCAATATGTAGTTTTAAAAGAAAGTAAATCATTAATATTACTAAGATCTGTTTTGTTTCAAGATTATTAAAAGAAAAGATGTAGCGGTCAGTTCAATTTTTGTTTGGAGGAGAGTAATCTAACAATATGTAGTTTTTTTTAAAAAAAATCAATCATTAATATTATTAAGATCAATTTTTTCATTACTAATAGAAAGAGATGTAATGATTGAGTTCATGAAAACCAAGGGAAATGAACAGTTTTCATTTTTTTTTTTTTGAAGTGAGAAGGATTGATTTTTTTTTCTTTGAAAATTAAGGCAGGAGAAAAATGACTCTTGTTTTAAAGTCAGTATAGACGAAGATGTGCATATATATATATATATATATATATATATATATATATATATATATATATATATATATATATATATATATATATATATATATATATAAGTAATTCCCAGCAAGATTAAGAAAAGGAAATGGAACAAAATTGAACTTCTTGAAAGAAGTTATTTACAGTTCTATAAAATGATAATAATATATTTTGCTGTGTATAATACAATGAATTTGCATTGCTAAAGCCACTTCTTCTGCTTCCTGGAATATTACAGAATGGGTTCAATCACTAATCTACTGTGGACCCATATACCGGTCCATAGTAACCAAAAGAAAGGACAAGTTTAAAGCCAGCCACAAACATAATCTAATCATCATCTTGGACAAGAGAAGAAGAAAGAAAAGATGAATAAAAGCCATATACATATAGCCAAATTTGATGAAGCTATGAATCAAATTTTTAATAAAGTTTTCCTCAGTCAACTAAAGTGACTACAGTGATTTTTTTGTAAATGGAAGAGACAAGCAAATCCACCAGTTCATACTTATCTAAAGTTATTTGTAATAACGCTTTGTGAAATGGTAGAAGCAAGCCAGTCAAACGAATTCAGCATTATCAAAAGTATCAACAATGAATAGTTTTAAAATTGTGGAAATAAGCAAGTCAATTAATTCATGTTTATTTTAAAAGTATCTGCAAGAACTTTTTTGAAATGTAGAAAATCAACTTATCAAAGTTGTACATGAGACAAGCAGTCTGAAAATTCAAACTTGAGACATTTATAAGAAGTAAAAATAATTGGATAATTGTGAACTTTCATTAACAGATCTTTTATTCTTACTTATTAAAAGTAAACCTTAATTTATTGGTCAAGTCATTTTTTATTTTGATACAGAAACATTAAGGGCTTGTTTATTGATAGTTATTCTCAATATCACATAACATAACACAAACACAGTTTAAATCTTTAAACTTAAATTTTCATTATTTTTTTTTTATTTTTTTATATATTGTAATATTGAAATATTTTTTTATTGTTTTTCATTTATTGTGATAATGAGCAACTTATAAATATATGCATTTATAATGTTTCTTTATATTTATCTTGTTGCATAATAAAGTTGATATAATGTATTTTATTTTATTTTGCTCAAGGTTGCAAGAATATTTTATATATGTGATTTATGTATTAATCCCTAATGTAAAGGGAACACATTTTAAAAATATATGTTGACATATCACAGGGTGTGTGTGCATGTGTAACTGCTTATACAAACACATCAAAAGAATAGGGCATGCATAAATAGTTCAATAATGGTAAATTAAAAAGCAAGGGATTCACATTTGAATGGAAGTTAAATAAAACACACAAGTTGCATATGAAATTTATTTTTATGATATAATAATTTAGGAAAGTCTTAAGTAAGCATTCAATGAAATATTTTTTTAAATGTTATTTTAAGCCAGCTTATTTTAAAATATACAAAATGATAAACTGGTATATTAAATTTATTTGGTTATCCATATATAAATGTTGTATTAGTTCTATATTTAATTAATATAATAATAAGCCATTTAACTAATTAATAAATTTGATTTTATAGAAGGAAAGAATAGTATTAATAAAATATAATTATATATCTTAATTGTTTTCCGAGTTATTATTGTTGATATAATCATATGTTGTCTTCTCTTAATTCTATCATTTTAATTGATCATCACCATTCGTAAATATTAAACAATCACTTGCAAATGTTAAGCAAGTGCTGGAAAAAAAATGTCGAGTAAGCTAGAATGTTGATTTACATTTGGGTATTTGGGGATTAAGCTTGACATCTAACTCAGTTTTAATAATTAGAGATTAATAATATAAAGCTAACATTATGTTGTGCTCTGAGTTTTGATCATCCTCATCAAAGATGGATATTGTATTATTGATTAAAACACCATTTAAAAATGGTAATGTACAGGAGTTATGATCGCCATCATCATTGATTAAATAAATTTTAAGCAGTAAATCTAATGTTTAACATAATTGATATATTTAGTAAATAGGGGTTTATAGAAAGTTGAATATCATGTGAAGAGAGGCATGTTGATCAGTCATCATCACTAGTATTATGGAATCCTAGTTTTAACTATAAAAGTATTTTAGTAAATAACCATAAACTTATATAAATGCTAGTGAATGTAATATTTAAATCCCATTTTTACAAGGAGTGATTTTTAAAAGTGCTTATAAGTTTATAAAGATAAATTTATTGTTGTGAGTTCATTATAAAGCTATGGCTGGTATCATCATCATCCCTATTATTATCATTATTATCATCATCATGATCATCCGTATATTATGATAAATAATTAAGTTGAGTAACTAGTTTCATGGCCATCCCCTTAAGTAATGGTCTTCACTATGTTTATAAGGAAGCCATTAATAAGAGTATTTTTTTGCCATCTGTTCATCAATATACATAAAACGAGCTAGTAATATCTATAAGAGTCTTTGATTTATATAAATTTTGGTGATATAGGGAACTTGTAATTTTATTGACATAGATAAAATATAAGAATGTCATTTTTTTGTTCATTAGTCATCCAAGTCATGTGTAGTAAAAATGTACCGAATGAGTTTGAACTCAGTACACTCTAAACAGATATTTATCTAGATTTAAAACAATCTAGTGGTGCTCGTGGGAAACACATGTACTTAGCTAAACTGAATAAAGAGTGATTTAATCCCTTTCCAACTTAATAATATTAAGTTTATATGATAATTTTATACATTGTTATAAATAGCACCAGTGTGTGCATGTGACTGTGAATGGTCATATATACATGGAAAGAGGAATGAGAAGGATTCTTGGTTCAAAGAACCTAGTATTGGAGATAAGTGAAATGCACTCCAGGGATCTCACAGTGGGTAATTTTATTCAGTTGCTATATTTAATATTATTTTATTTGAAGACAATAACCAGTATGTTTTATTGTTCAAATGACTTCCCCAATATCTAAATATTTTAAATCTTTAATGATGACAGTTTTAATTTTCATTTGGTTATTTTATATGGAAAAATGAGATAATTTATTTATTTCATTATTAGCATGACAGAATTAATGTATAGGATAGTTGCAATCAGGCTATAATGTTATATTTAATTAATTAGAAATAGACACCCAAATAGAGCATGTAATGCATATATTCTTATTTATATGTTAGTGTCATTCTTATTTAATTATAAATTGTATTTTAGCTAACACAGTAAATTCATTTCTCATTTAATTTTACTTGGTTACAAATGATGAATGGCTGGAGCATTATTTATTATGATATGCTTTGTTTTGAGATGTTTCATTGTGATGGAAACATATATGTATATAATTATGAGTGTTTGTTCAAAGAAATAGTCATTAGCAGTAGTATTTAAATTGGTAAATATAATTATATTGTACCTTTATTCCTTTTTTTTTTTAAAAAATATAAAAGATGTAGTAACATATTCTGGTTGTTTAAATATTCATTTGATTTTTAAATTATACCATAAATCTTTTGATATAATATATATATTTTTTTATTGATATTATTTTTTATTTTATTTTGTTATTTTATAACATATTTTAAAATTGCTAAACAATAGTGTTAAAGATTTTTTTAAAATCAGCACATGGTTTACAACAATAAAGGAGCTGGCTATGTAATGCTGGATTATTATCATCATTCTTGCTGGTTAATAAAAAAAAAAAGAAAACATTACTTTCAATTGTCATTTCTCCAATTTTTTCTTATACATTTCCTTATAAAACTTATTGGATTAAAGATTAATACTAAAGATGATTTGCTAAGTGCAACTTTATCATTTTGAGGTGTTGGCCTCTCTACTTGCCCATCTAACAACATTGGAAAGTTTGTGAATCACAAAACCTAAAAACAAACAAGGGCATTCTTAAATAAAATATCAAAAGTAAACCAGCATTCTTAAATAAGTTTAGAAAATAGCTATAAAATTGTATTGATACATTTTATTATAACTTCCAAATTTCTTAATGATCCAAAAATAATATTCAACTTAACTGCATATATAATTGAATATCCAGGAAATGACTGAAATTAATGGTTTTAACAACAAGAAGCAAATCTCTTAATTTACTTATAATATGTACATATTTTATGTCACTTTGAGCCATTTTAGGACGAATAAAAGAAGTGAAAGTGCTGGAAAGAACTAGCTGATTTAAAATGACTGGACAGTAAAGCAGATACATGGTAACAAAAAAAAAATCTTATTTTTTTTTTACAAATATTACCAAAATCACACTTTCCTTTATAATAATGAAGTTAAAGTGTAAAAATAAAAATAGATAAAAATATATCTATAAATAAAGAGTTGTAGGGGATATATATTTAGTTTAAATAACATGTAATAGAGGGAGCAAGGGTATAAGATAATTTTTTGAAGAAAAAAAAATGATTTTTTTTTCATTTAGAAGATCACAATAACTTGGTGAGTTTAAAGATTATAATGTTTATAGGTTTTAAAGATTCAGAAATAATAATAAATATAAAATATTAATTTTAAAAGAAGAATGAGGAAGGAAATAATAAATATTATATGATTTAAAATTAAAAGAGTGTTAATTATTAATTATAAAGTTTAAGTTTATGAAGAATATAGATAATTAGTGGATTGTTAATAATAATAAAATACATAATTTTTCAGATTAATAGTTATTCTTGAATATGTATATAGTTAGGAATACACATGTATAATTTATATTTGTTTTCTATTTATTAATACATTTTATATTATATTAATTGTTTTATTTGAATTTGATTATTTATTTCAGTTTTTTTAATATATATATATATATTGTAACGGAATATAATATTTCGTCACATTATTTTAAAATGAAAATAAAAAGATCGTAAATAAAATAAATTTATTAAAAAAAAAAAAAAAACTTAAAAACTGAAAAGTAAAAGTTGTTTAATATATATATACATATTATCGTGCAGATGGAAAACTTAAACTATTTTAAGAAAAAGTATTTAAAAGTACTTTTGTTGTAAAAATAAGTAAAAATATAAAGATTGATATTTTAAAAATAAAAATAATGTTGATTTCTATAATCTATCATGTAAATTAAAAACCAAGTTTTACATGTGCAATAACACACATACCTATTTATATTGAAATCTTATATTTTTAATTCTCATTTGATTTTAGTATAAAATAATTTTATTTTCTGATGCTTGTTTTATTTTAAAATAATTATAAGCAAGCAAAGTTTAATTCGTCTTCTTATAAAAGTATTTTATTTAAAAAAACTAAAAAAAAATAATGTTGATTTATTTTAAAGCTGAGATTTAGTTTGATACTTTTTTTAAAAAAAAAAAAAAGTAATAATAAGTTTGTAAGATAAAGTCCTGTAAGATAGAGATTTACCCTGGTTGAAAGTTGAAAAATAAGATTGCATGGGAGATAACAATGGACATAATTAGCTCTGGGTTTTTTTTTTTTTAGTCTTATCAGATTATTCAGAGAGACTATTCTCTTCATTCAGTACTTTTTGCTCAGCTTATTCATCTTCTTGATTGAGGAATTATCCAGATTTTAGCTGTTATTGAACTGCTGCATCATTAAAGTGATTCTAATTTTTATTTGATATTTGTTCCACGAGAATCACCAAGTTGAATTTCCATTGACCGACAATAATTCTATTTGCGGTGATAGTAGCAGCCATTCAGATGTCATGCCTATAATATATGCCATGAACAATCTCCACAACATGATGGGCTGAGCCTTTCCAAAGATGAACCTCCAGAGCTTCAAATTGCGACTTCAATCATGACCTATGTGTCAAGTCCAGAGTGAATCCTGATAGTGCCTCCATTTTTCTGAACCTGTAGTTAATGACAGCCGTTGTATAGGACTCAATAAACTGAACTTTGTGTGAACAGCAGAAATTAATATTACCTTGAGGTAACTTACCTTTCCATATCAAAGTCAGGGCTAAATCTCTAATTAATCTCTAGCAAATCACAGCTTAATCTTAAAAAGAAATTATATTTATGACATGTAATTTATCAACTTACATATTAGCGTATTGGTTTTTATTTTTATTTTTACATTACAATGTTAGTAGCAAGATTTTTCCATCTTAAAAATATTACTTATTTGAGAGTGTATGGTGAGTGATATTTTATATGCTTAATATTTTCTCAGTTCTATGATTAACTCTTGATAAATACTCAGACTGACCTTAGTAGTTTTCTTTTACTCTCCTGTTTGTTTGTTTTTTTTTGTTTGTTTGCATTTTCGTTAAACTTAATCAAACTTGGTTTGCATTTCCGCAGACCACTGGCCCTTTAGCTAGTGGTTTAGAGGATATAGAATTTTGTTTTCTTGGTAGAGATTTCTTTTCTATAACTCAAATTATGTAGTTTATAATGTTACTTTTCTTGTGTGAGACTAACCTTGGCTCATTTAAATGTACTTGTCCATGAGCATTTTGCAGAAAAAGGACATTCATGATTCTGATGTGTCATTTCCGGACTAAGAAAAGCTCATCTGCGCTGTCCCGTTGTTCTCCACAAACATCCATGTTACTAAATCTCTATAGGGAAAATGTAATTGGTTGGGTGAACCGCTAGAAGGAAGACATAAGCCCTTATTATGTTATAGATGAGTAATGCTCACATACACTCAATGTTAAGATCTGCTAAAAAAATTTAGATGAAGTTCTCATGTTTATTTTGTTATTGTTTAATAAATTAAAAAAAAAGTTTTTGTAATTATTTTGGCTGATGTTTGTCTCAATGTTTCCTCAATTGTCTAAACAACATCCATGAGCTTTTGCTCTCCCTGGGTTTAGGGTGGCACATTCATGTTCATATATCCTGCCCACCTTTAAAATAAATGTCTAGTACCGATTTTCAGACTATTGGCACTTTCATGGTCAGGATATATGAAACCAAAATCTTTCGTCTGGTACAATATATATATATTGAACCATATATATATATATGAAACCAAAATCTTTCGTCTGGTACAATATATATATATTGAACCACCCATCTTCTTTATCTAGTATAATTAACAATGCTGAAAAGAAGGGAAAAAACTAATACTCTACCTTCCTTACTATCCAATCTTTAAAGGTGTTTGGTCCTCAGGTAAAGTGCAAAATATCATTGGCAGCAAACTACTAATAACATAAACACTTGGCTACTGGAGAAATACCAGCCAAATAAACACTTTATTTATTTTTAAGGTAAACCCTTAAGGCGCCAGTTAATTACATTCATAATCAACATGTTTATCTAATTAGCACAAAATATATTATATGAAGCCTCCAACTAGCTCAGCAGATTGTAACTACCTTTTAAGAAAAATAAAACTCTGTCTTCTCTAATAATCCTACCTCAATAATAATGATAACTTACTGAACGAGAAAACATTAACGTCTTTAACAACAAATCCTTACTTTTAAAAAATATAGTTCCTCTATTCTTTTAACTTTAACTTAATTGTTTCTTGTTAATAATTAAATCTTTCCATTCCCATCTTAATAAAATATTGTTCAACATAAATGTGTGTATTCAAAATATAAATGTAAATATTTAAATGACATTTTAAGGATTTCCTTTTCTTATGAAAAAATACCCAACAACAATCATTTTGCTTTATAAGTTAAACACACATACTCTTTTCATTTTAAATAAATATTTCAATATATTATATTACTCTTTTCATTTTAAATAAATAATTAAATAATTATATTACTCTTTTCATTTTAAACAAATATTTTAATAAATTATATTAAATAAAATATACTTGACATATTAGATTAAGATACATGCATATGTACACACAATGTCTTTAAATATAATTAAATACAGAAGCCGATATCATTTATATTTCCTAAATATTATTTTGTAAAGTTTAAAGTTTTATTTATCACAATTTATTTTTTTTATTTTGAAAGGAAATTAAGAATGAGAGAATACTAAAATCAAAAGTTAACTAGGATTTGGAAAGTTCAAAATGACATACACAGCACAATGTAGTTTCTCTAAAAATTATTTATTACCAGTTAGCGCTAACTTCAAGCAAACCTTCCTTGACTTCGTGATATTGTACAACTTTTGTGGATTTTTCAGCATTGACCCTCTGGTATTTTTTTGCTTTACTTGACCATGATTTACCCACTGAACTACCCGCTGATTTTATCCACAGTGAAGGTTCCAGCCGACTGTACAATATGGTAAATTAACACTGCATCATTTCGGTAGGCATAACAATTTATATAATTGTTATATCTGTAACTTCAAGAAATATTTTTAAATGTTTTTAAAATATACAAAATATAATGGAATGTTGAAAGTTTTTAAAATGTCTTAACAATGGAAAATTTTTGTTATCCCCAGTGTCTATTGTCTCATGAAATTACTGTCTTCACTTCACTCTGATTGGCTTCTATTTTTTCTTCAAATCTTTTACACATACACACACACATTTAATTGTTTTATTATAAAACAAAACAAAATTATCTTTATTTTTTTTTTCTCTTATTACAGACTAATCAAAATAATATTAAATCATTTTATTTATAAAATTGATTTTTTTTTCTTCTTTAAATTAAAAAAATCCCACCCTCTTTTAAGGTGTTTGTTATTTATTTTCTTTAATACCCCTCTACCCTACTTTTTATTTTTTTTAATTTTTCTTTCAACTTTTAACTTTTATTCCCACTTTATTTTTTAAAAAGACAAAATTTATGAGATGTTACTATTATTAAATAACACTACCATTCAATAACAATGTACTTCGGTATAATATATATATATTGTGACCTTTTATTTAGATCCTTGTATTAAATAATCCAAAATTTTAAATCATAATAATAAATCTAGCATTAAAATCTTAATAAAGTGACCTTTAAATAAAGATTATTTTGGATGCACTAGGAAATTTCTTGAGTGGAGATGAGATTTCAAACCCAGTGTAGGTTTGAAACTAGGGATAAAATAACAATTTAAAAATATTGTTATTAATTGGGAGATAAATACATGGCTATTTTATTATTGTTGAATAATAAATTAAAAGAAATAAACAAATAAATTAAATTTATTAAGTCTTGTAAAATAAATGGTTATAGTCAATTACTTAAGCATATTTTTATGTAGTGAATCTAAAGCTGTCTTGAATAATTATGGGTAGTTATTAAAAATGAAGCCAGATTGGGGTAATAGTTATTATTCACACTAAGATTATTGGTGAATTTTTTACCACAGTGCATTTTGAGAAAAGATATATATTATCTAAACAAAGTTGTAGGGGGGGGTGGATTAAAATAAAGAGAACTAAAAAACAACATACTTTAACTCTTTTTTTCTAAAATAAGGAGGAAAAAATCTAATATTCAGAAAATTTTGGAAACTAATTGAATGGGATTATAATATTGATATCTAAAAATGACTGAATAGAAAATCTTCAAACCTTGCTATCATTTCAAACACCGTTTTCATCTATTGATAGTTCTTAAAAGTTATACTGGAGGAGAAATGGAAACTTTGTGCTTCATAACTGTCTCACATAAATATTGCTTCAAACCCAGAAAAATTCAAGAAAAAGTAAGCTTTTGCTTTTATTTTGTTCATATGTTTAAAATCTTATCTTTAAAAATGATGCACAAATTATTTACAATTAAACTGAAGAGCTGATAATGTTTGTATTTTTGCACCACTAGTAAACATAAAACAGAGCAGATGTTCATTTGAAAATTGTTATTTCAAGAAAATAATTCAAAATAATTTAAAAAGAAGGATTTCAGAAGATATTATAAATAAAATCAAAAGTCATTTGATATCATATAATTTTAATAAAGTTAAAAGATAATTGCAAGTGATTTTTTCTCAATTCTTTATTAAGAAGTAAACACTCATCTGCTGATTTTTATTAGCACAACTTGAGTAATGATAGTAATAGAAAAATTACAGATTCATTAAAATGTTGAGGATATTATATTTATAATTGGATAAATTCTGTTAATTTACTAATCATATAATGCTTTGCTAATAAAAATGGAACAAAATAAATATTTACTTTTAAGGTTTTATTGTGCAATATAGGTCATTGTAATAAGGTTTTAAAATATATAAATGCCACATTATTTAAAGATTGTTACAAATCATACCATGTAGGAAAGAATAAAAGTAATAAAAAATTTTAAAAAGTCAAAATATGTTAATTGCAATAAAATTTTAAAGCCATGTTTTCAATGAAATCATCTGGAATAAAATGTAAATAAACTAATTTTAGTTATAACCCAGTTGAACGTTTAAACCTTGTCTCACTATATAATACCAAATAAATCAATAAATGTATATAAAAAGTTTGTTGTGAAGACTACAATAACCTATACCATATTAAGGAAAATTATCTCCAGAAAAAATGGATAACTGATTTTAATTGTGATACACTTGAAGATCTTTGAATATTGCCTTATTCTATTAGAATCAAACAGGATAATAAAATTTATATGCATTATATGAAGTGTTTGCTCATCATAATATCTGTTCCTATCATTTTAGCTCACCAGAATAAAATAAACTTTACTCACAGGTTCAACTCTGATGGTAAAAAACGTTTGTTTATTATTTTTTTATTATGGCTGTTATCTTATAATGCTTACATCATGTGTTATTTGGGAATTTTTTTTATATGTAAGTTTATTATGATACATGGTCTATAATATATTTAGTCAAAGGTATATAAAAATGTATAAAGATACATACATTTATTATTACACACATTTTGTTATTTTCCCAAGTAAGGGAAAACATAATCTTAATGTCATTGATCTGAAGAGAGAGAAAAATATTTATCTCTTGCAGTTTAAACCCGATTTTAGTGTATTTTATTAAAAGATGAACATACAGAAATTGTTTTCAAAGATATACTAAAGACCCAATTATTTTATTATATAAAAGAAAATTTGATGTAAGCCTTTTTCATTGTGTAATTTTGTATAGAAATGAACTTGTCTACTTTGAATACAAATACAGGTTTGATCTTTATTGTTAAATATGTTGTCCTCTCTCTAACAAAAGTAAGGTTGTCTTTTAAAAATAATTAATGATTATTTGACATATAAATTTTGGTTTGTCTATTGATACATTAATGATTCTGCATTGTGAAATGAAATATGTATATCTCCAATGTTACTGTTAGTGTTGTTTTACCTTGCTATAATATTGAGAATGATTTGTGACAGTTGTTAGGTGATATGATGTTCCAATAGAATGGCATCCAATAGATTAATATTAATATTGAGCATGGGCTGATGGAGAGTCACCTATTGCTGATTCCATGAGAGGAAATGTTGGTAGAGGCTGAGTAGTAATTAATGCTTGTTAGCATATATAATCCTAAAAGAAAGGATATCCATGATCTGAATTCTTTTTTTCATAATGAGGCAAAGTCCACTTGTGTATACCCATAGAGAGGTAGTAGACTTAGCCATATTATTATACAACTGTCATGTTGTTTTTATAGAGCCTCTCTTTTCCATGTTAAATCCCTCATGATGATATAGAGTTAGTTTTTTCACCATGTATGGTGAAGTATAGTAGTTAAAATCATATAGCAAGTATAAAATAATGTTAGATTAAGGAACACTTGTCTATTTGTAGTATTGGCTTAATGGTTATAGTGTTTTATTATGTTGTAGGATCTTTATCAGTTATAGACAAACCAAACCAAGATCTATTAATGATTGTAGAAATTTTTAGATGTAAAAGTAAGAGATGCACATTAGCAGTGTGGATTTATCTTCATCAAGTAATAATTTAATAATGGATTGGTAAGATCAGTTAAGTATTTAATAATTAGGTTGTGGATATAGATAATGCTTTAGTGACATGTGTGTATTTGACTTTTGATGTCTGTTTTTAATACACCAAACCTATTCATCTCAAATCTTAATCAGTTAGTAATTGCACAGAATATGATAATTGTCATTGTCATAATCTGATAAAAAAGATGGCTTTGTTAAAATGCACTCTTTTCTAACTTTTGAATTCTAAATTTAAAATTTGTGCATACTATAAAGTCCTCAATAGTCTGTTGTTGTTTTTTTAGTAATTTAAGTGTGAGTTTAGTTTAAATAAGGTTTCATCATCTTAAAATTTAAGATAGGCTAAACCGTAATAAGGGATACTTTAAATTTCATTGTGTAAGCAGGTTGTATCATTTGCTGAGTATATAGTTAATGTGATACCAAGTGTTTGCCATCCCTGACTTTAGTTAAATGTATTGTTTTTATTGCATGCCATGTCTTTGAATTAAAATTTGTAAATATTGTAAATAAAGTTTGTTGTGTTTAAACATTTATTTAGTTGCCTGTAATCTTATTGCTAATTACCATACATACACTATTATTGTTATTGCTATTGACATATCAGAAGATTATAAATTGATATCATCATAAACCAATATAGTATTATTAACTATATTATGCTATATCATAATAATTTTGTTAAGCCTTATAATTTATTAGTACATCTAATGTATCATCACACAATAATCAAAATATTAAAAACTTAGAGTACAGATTAGTTTAAGTAGTATATTAAAAGATAAATATAATATTGATTTAATTGGTTTAGTTGAACATGTAGAGCTATCATTCACTGATCTTGATCACATGGTTTATAATTATTTAAGAAAAGGAATTTGGTAAGTTATTGTGTTTACTTATTAAAAGTTATTCCTATTTCTTAAATATTAAAGTTATAAGAGTTAGTGAGTTCATAAAGTTTATGTGTAACTGCTAAATATAGTTCTTAATTTGAGTCTATATTGAGAGATATTTTGTGCATTCTATTTGGGTAGTGGTAAAATCCCTCTCACTGACCCAAATATATTGTGTATAATGATTTTGAGTGTTTGAACCCTGAGAAGAATTAGTTGTTAAGTTTCAAGGCAGAATTTGTACTTGTAATAAATTTTATAGATAGTTATTTATTATAGCTGGACTTGAATTAGATTACTTTCACTGTTTTATGAAAGTCAACTAAACTTTAAGATGTAAATTACTTCTTTTGGCATAACATGTATAGTTTGTTTTAATTTCATGATAAATATTCTGGTTATGTCAAGCTTGAAATCCTTATTTTTATTTAGCTTATATTTTTACCATTTAATACCATATTAGTTTATAGTTTAAGATGTAAGTCTCCGTCATTAACATTGTTCTTCAATTTCACCTTAATTATTATTTTATTTATTCATTCGTATTTGACATTAATTCATTATCATAATTGATTAATCATATATTAACTTTTATTCTTTTATCATCTTAACTATTCATTAACTCTTATTCTATCATCATCTTAATCATTCATTATTCTCATACATCTTCATTCTTTTCTCCTAATTCTTAGATTCATTTCATTCTACTATTTATTTATTACTTATTTTCATCATCCATTTAGTCATCTACGTCATAATTTACTTATCACTTCATTTATAAGTTTAATTTTATAATTATTCCAGAGATATAAGTATTAGTTATTTATTAGTTTTGCTGAATATGAATTTTAACTCATCACTTTTTGTTTGTGTGGATTTTAAAGCTGGTTTGAACAGAAGTTATTATTTTTATTAATCACCTTGTGATCTTCTTTAGATCTACAGTTTTATGCTAGTTTTATCAATACAGGAATCATTTCATTAGTGTTATATTTTTGTTTCTTTATGCTTATATTCGTAATAATGAGAGAATGATATGTTGCATAGGAGATTTTAGTCACTAAAACGTACGGCATGATTCATTGATGACCAGTTAGACCAGAGAGAAGGTTACAATATATATATATATATATATATATATATATATATATATTATAACCTTGTTTTATGGTTTTGCATATATATATATATATATATATATATATATGCAAAACCATAAAACAATACAATACTAGATTAAATCCAAAATTTTACCAAAACCCTTACACAACCATGGTTTCATCTACTACAAATATACCTTCTCAAGTGAAAATCAAACTAAAGGAAAACACATATATATACAAACAAACAAACTTTCCCATAATTCATTTCAAACTCCATCTTCCCTTAATATCAAAAGAAGTCTTCATAATATTGATAGCCTCAGAATCAAGGAGTTTTATCATCAAAGTCTCCTTTATTCTTTTTTTAATTCATTCTTTTCATAAAATATATATATAAAAAGATTCTCTAACAGCTAGGCATAGTAATCCAGATATTGAGACCTTTATAAACAAGTAATAAAATCGTCATCTCAAAATTTAATTACTGATTACATTTTCAACAAAAAACCATTAACACAGCAGGAGACTGAAGTTGGCACTAATTGTATTTCTTCTTGTGATGAATCTGATGTCTTACCAATTCACAAATGATCTGCATATTGTCAAATAGCTATGATTTAAATATGTATAAAAAATGTAAAATAAATTACTCATAAATACATACTGATTTGAATAAAATTAAATAGTTAATTAAAAAAAGTAAAAAAAAAAGTTTGTCTTATATCATTTTTTTTAAATATTTGAAATTTTTTATTATTCGTACTTTGTTTCCTTATTTTTTAATGTGAATTTTAAAGTAATTTTATTTTGTTGCATTGTTTTTATGTGATTAATAATTTTTTTATAATATATCCTACATTTTTCAAGGTAAACATCTATATTTGTGTGATTTTTTTAACACGGGTTTTCTTTGGAACCTATATACCACATAAAAAGAAACCCAGGTGTATAACTAATTATTATGTACTGTATTTCAATCTGCAGAAGTACTTTCTGTTAATTCCTTAGCCCACCTCAATTGACCTTGAAATTAAATTCAGATGTAATCAACTTCCCATGAATCCTGAATTTTAATGTTAGTAGCTTGTATATTAATTCAATTCATTTTATTTCTATTTATTAAAATTGCTTCCTTAATTTTTATGTTATTATGGTTTCTGTCTTCACAAAAAATCTTAACACTTTTAATACCAAACATAAATTGATATGTACATGTTCTTTCAAGATCCCTAAAGCAGAAACTGTCATTAAATCATTATTATTTTTACTTTTCATATTCCTGCATAACAATATATGCTCCTTTAGTTTTTCTTTCAATACTGCACCTCGATTCACCTATATATGATAACATTCATCCAGAAAAAAAGATAACCATTATTATTTTTCTGCTTGACAGGTATGATATGTTTAGAATTATTCACAAATTTATTAACATTATTTGTAACACAAAATGAAACATTAAACACATTCTTATATATCTTTACAGACAACGATGTGTAGATTAAATTTTATTTTGTGTTAATTTAATTAAGCTATCAGTCATGAGCTTTGTCTGCACTTGACATATTTCCATCTAATATTAACTTATTCTACCAAAATCTTTTTATTTCAATTTAATGCTATGATTCTTTTTATGCATTATTTTTTCTAGAAATTTTAATATGATAACTGTTAATGAAGGTTTAATTTTTTTTATTTATAACAGTCAATAACACCGCCTCCTCTTTTTTTAATTTTTATTACATAATACTTATATTTTTTATTATTTATCTTTAGTTTACATTACTGCCTGCTAGATGATGATTTTTGTAAGATTTCTTAATAGTGTTAAAATCTTCAAATTTATTTTTCAAATCTAAGAATACTTGGTAAAAGATAAAATATCATTTCGGAAAGCATATAACATTATGTATAGTCGTATAAAAATGAAACTTAAATTTTGAGTAATATTATTCAGTCATTGGCAGTTCTGTAAAATCATGTTTAATCTTCTACAGCTTTAATAAGTGCTCAGAAATGTTTATAGATTTATTTGTAATTTATAATCAGAATATAATATACAAATTAATATTTTTATTATTTTTATATTTTTTTTAAATAATAACATACAATTTGCAGTCATTGTTATAGTTTTCTTAAATTCTTCTTTGATTTCAGTTTTCAGTTTTTTACCCACAAACATAAAATGATTTTTGCTCAAGTTCATATAGAGAAAAGCATAAAAAACTGATAGGCCATTAGTTTTTTTTTCTGATGGAAATAGTTCAATATACAAATGCTTATAGGTCATTAGTTTGAAATACATAAAACTTCTATTATAAGTTTATTCAAAAATAATATCACTTCCGTTGGTGTCATCCTAATATATATATATGAAAAACAAAAAAACAAGTTAAAAACTTGCTAACACTTGTATTTATGTCAATAGATGGCGTTCCACCAAAAACACCATCAAGCGTAAGATTGTTTACATAAACATCAGAGCAAGCATTCACTATCTCTAACTTTAATTCCACTTTCAGATCATGATTTCAAGCTATTTGCTATCGTCAGTGAAAGACAGGAATAAGAAACTAGATCTAAACACAAACTCTGAGCATTTATGAACCAGTTTCTATTCAGCTTGCAAGTGTGAATCTTTTATACATGTAATGTCTTCAAACTCAGCATAGCAAGCCAGATAGCTATATGGGTCTGATATAAGTTCAGCATCACCACATAGTAGAAGCCTCTGCAATATATATCATTACTAGAAAGACCTCAAAGGTACATTTATAAAAAACAAAAAAAACAAGTTAAAAACTTGCTAATGCTTGTATTTATGTCAATAGATGTTGTTCTACCAAAAACACTGTCAAGCGTAAGTTTGTTTACATAAACGTCAGAGCAAGCATTCACTATCTCTAACTTTAATTTCACTTTCAGATCATGATTTCAAGCTATTTGCTATCATCAGTGAAAGATAGAAATAAGAAACTAGATCTAAACACAAACTCTGAGCATTTATGAAACAGTTTCTCAGAGTTTGTGTTTAGATCTAGTTTCTTATTCCTGTCTTTCACTGACGATAGCAAATTAGTTGAAATCATGATCTGAAAGTGGAATTAAAGTTAGCGATATTGAATGCTTGCTCTGATGATTATGTAAACAAACTTACGCTTGACGGTGTTTTTAGTAGAACGCCATCTATTGACATAAATACAAGCGTTAGCAAGTTTTTAACTTTTTTTTTTTTCATAAATGTACCTTTGAGGTCTTTCTTGCAATGATATATATTGCAGAGGCTTCTACTATGTGGTGATACTGAACTGATATCAGACTCATATAACTATCTGGCTTGCTACACTGAGTTTGAAGAAATTACATGTCTAAAAGATTCACACTTGCAAGCTGAATAGAAACTGTTTCATACATGATCAGAGTTTGTGTTTAGATCTAGTTTCTTATTCCTGTCTTTCACTGACGATAGCAAATAGCTTGAAATCATGATCTGAAAGTGGAATTAAAGTTAGAGATAGTGAATGCTTGCTCTGACGTTTATGTAAACAAACTTACGCTTGACGGTGTTTTTGGTAAATGTCATCTATTGATATATATATATATATAAAATTTTATAAGACATTGGTTATTCATTTTTTCTATTACATTGGCCACTGCTTTAAGACATGAATATAAATTCTATCACTGACTATACATTTTCCATTTTTTCATATTGCATGCACATTTTCTTTTTATTAAAACGATCATATTTTAGAAAAAAATATACTTCAGGACTTTGATCCTTATTTATATACTAATTATTCTTATAATATACAATACTTCTAAGTTTCTGAATCATTTTAATCGCTAAATTATTGCTTTTCTCAGAATTTTGTTAGCATTTCTTTTTTTTTTCTTCTAAAATAATTTTATGCAATTTCAATATATTATATTTTTTGGTCGTTTAAATATTTTATGCATCTTTTTTCACAATCCATTAGTATAGATTTTTACATCATTCAGTAATCTATTTTGTATTCTTTTATACAATTCAGGATATTCCAATATGCTCAATTGGACAATTTTAAATATGTTATGACATTATTTATTATTCAAGTATTGTGGTGTATTAGTCGAAATTCTACTGCATCAATATTGCTTTTTAGTTATCTGTATAGCAATGATCAATATATCTACGCTTTATAGCTCATTTTAATTATCATTTTTTATGGATTTGCTGAAGTTTGTGATGTAATAAAATTATTTAAATGCTGCAAAATAATGTTTCTGATCTATCTTTTTTTTTTCATGTGATTTGGTAAGCAGTTGACAAAGTTGGTGGTGTAAAAATTTAATACTGTGTGCTTTTTATAACTTTTCTTTTTCATATATTGTATTAGCATTTTTTTGTTATTTTCTGTATTATATATATATATATATATATATATATATATATATAGTCTATATATATATATATATATATATATATATATATATTAAATGTATTATAGACTTGAAGTATGCATATTCTGTGAGTCAAAAAAAATGAAATTTTGCTATTTTTTGTTTGAATTGTTTTTTTATCACTTTTGGATTTTTTTTCAAAAAAACAACCAAACCAAGAAACAAACTGATCGTAAATACTTTTTTTTTTTGAAGAAAATTTCACAAATAAACATTATTTTAACAATATAATGATGACTATTTTCTTTTCTTCCTCTTGTATTATTCATTTAATCGTAACTGGTAATCTCACTTTCATCGTCTATATTTGATTGTTTCTTTTTAAAATTTTGCTACTGTTGTTATATTAAGTATTTATGTCTGTAATCCATTTGAAAAAACACTGTTATAAAAAATTAATTTTAAATATGTCAGTTTATTTTTAACAAATTATTTATATGTAAATGATATTACCTAAATAAAGATCCCAATGAATAAAGTCATTTTAATAATTTTATCTAAAAATTATACTTATTTTTTAATTTATAACACTAAATTATTTATTTATTTATTTTATATTTATACCGATTAAACATTACTTAACCCTATTTTTGTACTTTTTTTTGATTACATGCGATTATTTGGATAACAATTCCTTTGGCTTTAAACCATTATTTTAACCATAATCCCATCGCCTATAATATGTAATACTTATGTTAATCTATTTAATTTATTTAACTTATGTTTTAAAGTAAATAATACTTTCCATAAGATTAATATAGAATGTTGCCGATATATGAAAGGAACTTTCACTTACTAATTTATAAATCTTGAAGTTTGATAATATTTAATGTTTGATCTATTTCCTAATGGACCAATGCATTAATCACTGTTGAAATGTTTACACACTAGCATTTTTTTGTAATATTCAAATACAAAGCAGAATTACAACTAAAATGTACCAATTAGTCTTGCTTATTTTTGAACATTGATATGCCATATTGTGCTCATTGTCTTAATTGGTATGAGATCAATATTTCACTACAAGACAAATTGCAATTATTTAGAAAAGTTCTTAGATAAAACTGATAAGAGAAAGATATAATTAGAATTGAAATCATATTTGTATTTTTTAAAATATCGTTATCACCACTGCCATTTTTCAAACATCAGTTACCTGGCTAAGATTTTGATATTTGGAAGTCTTGTACTTTTAGGGTACAGTACACGTCCACCTTTCAAATCAATTGACTTTTTTAGTTTTATTTTTTCTAATATCTAGCAATCTACAATGACCCAGTTATTACTAAATATTTATTCCAATTTATATAAAATCTCCCAGTTGTACAATATCCTATTTAATATGAAACAATTTTTTTCTAATTCATGCAATTGTCCTTGCATGGAAGTGATATGCAGTTTTAACTAGGTAAATCAAATGTCACAATGCCCTATATGGTGTAATATACCGCAGCATAAAATATATCCTGGATTTCAGACCTGGCATTTCTACCGTTAAACATATGTATTTTAGAGAAATATAGCCATTCAAATGTATTTATTGGCTATCAGTAAATTGGAATTTTGATCTTTAAGTCACTGATTCATAACATTTTAATGTCTTAGATAGCAACTGCAAGTCTTGGTTGTTCACATTGCACCCATATTTCTATGATAATTTTACTTCTTACAAGAAAACCCAATACTGTCAGAGTTTTAAATGTATCTGACATTGAGAATCATACATGTAATATTATATTGTATTATAGATCGGTCAACTTTAATACTGAAAAATGTATGTTAACTACAGGACATCATTATAGATATATTATTTATATTTCATAAAAATAGTCACATAATAATACCAGCTCATTATAAATAGAATATGCATTTAAATTTTATTCCAAAAGACTCGTCTTTCAGTTATTGACAATATGTAATAAACTATATTCTGCAATAATATATAGACAATTATCAACCATTGCGGTAATACATCTTTGGTATAAAATAATATTTATTATGTTGATGATTCAGCGTAATTTTGCCAACGCAGCTGTATCGAAAACCTGGCTCAGCAAAGTAATAAATATTATTTAATAATAAAATGTACTACCGGAATAGTTGATATTTATCTACATACTCTCGTAGAATATATTTTATTATATATGCATGTGTGTTTTGCGCTTGTGATAAAATAACTATTACATTCGAACATCATGTGACATTTGAAGACATGAAATAGCCAGTTTAACTTTATTACAATAATCATTTACATTTTACTTTATTAGTTTACCATTGCTTTAAATTATATAAATGCAGGTGGAATTTTTTTTCTTTTTTAATAGTGAAAATCATTTTTTACATAAATGTCTATAATTTGTAATGAATTATCTAAATAATATTTTTAATTATAATAAAAAATTAGGGAATTCAATCCAAATCAAATAATGTAATTATTAGTTTTTCATTGATTTGCATGTAATAACATATCAATAGTAATAATAAATTGATCTAATACTAATATTATATATTCTAGTTAAATAAAGCGTAAAGATATAATATCTAGGCTTGGATATGTAAGCAAACATGCTCCAATTTAAATCTTCTTTATATTGCATAAAAATTATAAACAAAAGCAAAATATTTTCTTTTTTATTTTAATTTGAATTTAAAATAATAATTTTATTTCTTAATATAATATATATATATATATTGAAGCAGTCATATATATATATATATATATATATATATTAACCGGACCACCATACAACCCATTTATTACCTCGGTTGTAACAATTTCCTGATCAGCATGTTGCAGGAAGGGACTATCGATTAGCATTCCCTAATGCATATGTTAACACCCCCCCCTACAACAATAATTCCTGCTCATCAGAGGCTGGAAACATCTAGACATTTCTATGTTTGGTTTTCCAAACGGCGCCACTAGAGTTGCATCTCACTACAACCTGACTTACTTAGGTCTAGTTATGCCAGACATAGCTCAGAAGGCATGTGATTCTCATGAACAAGTGCACTGAATGATGAGTAATGCAATAAAAACAAAATAGAATTGAACAACTGGATAACTAACATTAATTTTAAGTAACAATAATTTTATTTAATGACAGGTTTAAGTAAATGTCCATCAAACAAAGAATTTCATTGACAGTCCATGTATCTCTTAGGCCTACTTCTAATAATATTTTTACATGACTTAAAAAAGAATGTAATCTGTTGAGAGTATAATAAAGTCCTTCTTTCTATAGTTCTTGAACAGCTTACATCTTTAATTATTTAATTAGTTCACAGAAAGGAGTGTGATATATTAAGACAACAGAGAGAATAAAGAAGACAACTAATAGCACTTATTTCAGAGTTCCACTTAATTGTGATTTGTATTATTTTAGGGATTGGTCACATGTAATGTGGTTTAAATTATTCTTGTATGCAGATATCCTTTACAGATATAATAATGAATATAACTAATAGCATTGTATTTAATTCAGAGTTCCACTTAATTTTGATTTGTAGTATTTTAGATAGTAGTCACATGTAATGTGGTTTAAATTATTCATATATGAAGATATCCTTTACAGACATAATAATGAAGACAATTTATAGCATTGTATTTAATTCAGAGTTTCACTTAATTTTGATTTAGTTAAAGCATAATACATATATTTTTATTCATGGTTATTCAAATCCAGGTTTGAATCCATACTATATGCACATTTATCCTAGGTTCATTGGTTTGGTATTCTTATTTCTCAACTCGTATATATAACATGTTTTAATTCTGTGTTTATATTACTTTTTTCAGAGTTTTCAAATAATAAATAAAATCTTTGATTAAAAAAATGATTTTCTTAATCTTTCAACTTATTTAAGTATGTGCATTATACACATATAATCACTAACTTTTATTGACGTACTAATTCATATTTAAATGTTTGAATTTGTTCATAATATAGTATAAATTTACTAAATACATTCGTTTTCTATATATATTTTCATTTTGATATTTTCTAATTTTATCTAAATTATAAATACATTATTATAATTTAATAAATTATAGTTATGCTTAATATTCTTATATAATTAATAGGGAGGTGAGCATTTGTAATTTTATTTGGTTACTCTAATATCTAGCACAAATATTGCTGTTTGGTATGTCACAGATGTATGTTTTCAGATATAAGTTTATCAGCATTTTCATTGATAATTTATCCATGATAAACGTATTTTCATATAGCTATATTGGTTTATAATTTTAGTTTCATTTATAATAAACGTGTTTTCGTATAGTTACTTTTATTCATAATTTTAATTTCATTTATAATTTATCAATAATAAATGTATTTTCATGTAGCTATATTTATTTATAATTTTAATTTCATTTATAATAAAGTATTTTCATATAGCTACTTTTGTTCATAATTTTAGTTTCTTTCCTAAGACAGATGTTTTGTTTGTCTTTTATAAACACATATAAATATTACTTATTTTATAAAATTGTTACCTTCAGGTTTTTTTTTCTTGTTTATATCCAGTCTGTTCTATCAAAAAGAGGTCATTTTATTTAAGCTGAATGGCGTTATTCTTTTTCATGATGATCATCCAGGCAAATTTTGGAGAAACATGGCCTTTGGAATGGAGAGGAAAAGTTGTTACTGTTAGCCTTCCATCGTTATGTTTTCCTTAATAATGTTTTCTTTTTCCATCATTAATAGTGTTTCTTTAACTGCTCTTAATATCTTTTTAAAATTGAAACCTTTTTTCAAAATTCTTCTTTAACATCTACTTGAAAAATATCTCTTTGAAAAAAAAATAACTATATGATTTTCTAAAAATCTCTTTGAAAAAAAATATTAAAAATCTGCTCTGACTTTCAACTCGACTATATATATTCTGATTCTTGGATTGATTAAGCAGCCTTTCCCACTGTACCTGATCTGCATACTTCTCTCATTTAAGCCTGAGTGCTTCTTTCCTTCTTAACAATTGGACAATCCTTTTTGTGGCAAAGATAAGAAAGCATAAGGTTTAAGCTATGTTTTCCAATTTAATAAGACTACCTCAAGCTGTTATCACACTTTATTCAAAAACATCCTTCCAAAAATTAAAAATATAATCTTTTTTAATAAATGCCAGCTTTTATTTACATTGTAACTTGAAACTATAAAATCAATAATGATTTTCTTTTAATTATAAACTTTTTGCTTTATTTCTTTTTTAATTTTATCATATCATGCTAGTCTTTTTTAAATGGGGGGGGGATCTTTTGAATATATATGTGTGGAACAGTATATCTGTTTCAATATATATGTGCTTCATTATATATTCTGATAGTAAGTCGAAATATAAAAAATAAAAACTTTTTTTTGCATGTATAATTTTTAAATTCTGATTTTGTAATTGTTTGCAAAAGAGAGGTTTACTTTGACTTTGATTAATTTGAAAAAAAAGTTGGGCCTTTGGAGCAAGATCTATAAAAAGGCAAAAGATGGAAGGATTAGTTAGTCAGAGTTGCTGTTTAGAATGAGTTCACTTCTGGTAGAGTTTAGACTGAACACCTCTGAAATTTTTTTTTTTGTAAAATTTTAAATTGTTGAAATTACACCAGTTATGAGGGGGTAGGTTGCCACAATTTCTCTGGCCAGCTCCAGTGGGAAAGTATGTAGTTCTCCATAAAGCTCTTTGTGTACATTTAGCAATCATGTTGTTGTGCTATGGCATTCACGCCAACTCAAGACCAAAGTATAATATACATCAAGGAGTTAGCCAATATTCTACAAAGATCTAGTAAATAATAATGATAAATTTAAATGATCAAAGCCTCTTTCTTTGTTTTAGATAGTATTAATTATATTGTAAGTAATAGTTATTATCATATTAATTAGATATTATGTTGCTATTTAAACATTTTCTTAATGCATGATTAATTACACATAGTAAGGAAGATGGACTATTGTAATATATAATCAGTATTCCTTAGATTTGCTAGATTTATTATTTAAGAATCAAATGAGATATTTTTTAATAAATATATTTGAGACTAAATCTATAAAAGTCCAGTCATTAATTAAAACAAGATATCTAACTCCCCTCCCTCTGATTCTGATTTGTTTGTTTTTTTTTATTATTTCAAAATTAGTTTGAATGATTTGCAAAAGAACTTTCAAATTTAAAATTAAGCTCAAATGTTAAAAGCAAACTTTGTCCTCTTTTATAAGAATATATATGTATAATGCATACAGGATTTGTAAACAACTTTCAGTTGTTCTTTTTTTTAATTTTAAAAATAAATTTAACATACAAAGTATGATAGGATAGTTTATTCTTTAAAATTTTTAATTCTAATTTAATATTATCATTGTATCTATTGTATCGATACTTTCGTCTATATGCAAGATCTATGTGATGGATCTCTAATTAAGCAGGGATTAATTTCTTTATAAAATCTTTTATTATATATCATAACCACATAAGCCTTGATTTAACCTCTTTTAATAGATATTCGCATATTGTAAGCTTATGGCAAGACCATTTATGCTTTATTTTATATAGATTTAAATTTTAAAGTCAAATCTTCATTATATATAAATATAACGTTACTGGGTTGTCTACTTTGATATTTCATTTCATTGTGTCATTCAGCAGGCATATATACCTGCTTCAAATACTTAATTTGATGGGTTCCATTTGTCTAAGTACCACACAAAGGCGGGAACAGTTCTTTATTTTCCAGACCCAGAGGTTCTTCTTATTTCTTGTTGTCAGTGCAGTGGATCATTCCTTTCTGTTAATGAGAGTTATATAGGATTATATGAAGATGCTTATCCCTTCATTCCATAACCAATTTATTTTAAAAAGTGAAGATATTCCAGTGTATTTTATTATAAGATTTGGATATGACACCGTGTGGAGGCAATCATATTCTAGTTTACATCGTTATTTAATTGGCTATTACTTTAGCAACTTAGTACCACCTTCCTTATCTCGTGTGTGTATTAAAACTTGATATATCAGCTTCTATTTGTCATGATCATGAGAGCTATGCATTTATCTATTTAACTGTATTTTCTAGAGTTAAAGTAAACTTACATTATTTTAAGTATTATCATGTACCTGCTTGAGTGATATCTGCCCCAAGGATTACATGTGTTCATCATCTGAGGTCCCTTTGTTTATAGATTTACTACACTTTGAAACTATTACATATGCAATCAGTTCATTTAATCCCCATTATCTTATAGGTCTGGCAATCTAATTAAGCAGTAGTCACTTCTTTTGTTAATATGTTTGAAACTTTAATTACTAATAAAGTGTTCACATTTTATATACATACATTGCATTGGATGTCTTATTTTGCCACAGGGAAGTCATAGAGTTAATAAACTAATTTTAAAAATATGTACCTCTCCCTGACCACTGAGCCTAAAGAAAATGAAGTAGTATGTGGGTTGGGGTGGGTTGTGGTTGTTGAAGTTACCCTGATGGTGATTTTGCCACCATCAGGTCATCCTGACCCATTACAATATATATATATATATATATATATATATATATATATATATATATATATATATATATTTGGTGGGTTCATCCATGTTAAAATATTTTAAATATTGATATACTGACGTTTTGACTTGGTCACACAAGTCATCCACTCAGTGATAAAAGGTAGAAAGATGGTTGCATAGACAATACAATCACTGATTTGAAAAAAAAACGTTAATGATTCACCAAAATCAAAAATGTTAAGTTAAGAATGTTTAAAAAAAAATCATTTCAAACAGGAAAAAAGTTTGCATGTATCATCTAGCTTATTGGTACAAATTGGCCTTTTAAATATCTCAATGGCTTCTCTAATTTTGCACTGATATAGATTATTACATCTGGATATGATCCTGGTATTAGAAAAATCAATTTTATGATCTGAATCTATAGTACAGAGTGAGAGTGCCGATGATAATGAGTGTTGTTTAACTGCATTATCATACTTGTCTCTCCTAATGCGACAATTAATCATGCATATGTAAGAAACTTTACAATTTTCACATGAGATTTGATAAATAACATGAGATTCAAGAGAGATTGAATTCTTAGGCTTGGTTAATATTATGCTGATCTTTTGATGAGTAGATAACGTTGTATTTATATTATAGCATTTTAATATACATCCAATACTGTCTGTAGTTCCTTTTACATATGGAACACAAATCCTAATAGCTGATTTATCATATTTTTATTTCCTAGTTTGTCCATTTTGGGCTTGAAATAAGACTTTTTAATAACCTTATAATTCTATTTGCTAATATAACACTATTAATATGATTTATTTCTTCTTTCAGATGTGACTTATCTGAAAGGTTAATTGCTCTATTTAAAAGAGTTTTTGGCTACAGAAACTATCTGAGTTGGGTGATGATGAGAATGAATATATAATATATATATATATATATATATATATATATATATATATATATATATATATTAAAGCAAATGATGACTTTAAGCCATGTTCCCTGGAAGAAGGTTCAAAGATTTACCTACAAGTAAGTTGCTATCATTAATATATATTATGAAAAAATATTAAATATATATAAATTTAGTAACAGACCATATTAGGTGAGTAGGAAATATATCAAACACATCTTGGGTACATCATTTATAACTGTATGGATTAAGTATACTGTAACGTTCAACTTTGTACATTTGCATAACAGAATCTAGAATCCAGTTAAAGAGGCCAAGCCTGACCAGATTAGCATTGTGACATCCCAAATACGATGACACTTTAACTCATATGTCATTGCTCCAAGACTCAAGACGCTATGAACGACCACCTTAAAGTTACATGTAGTATACCGTTTGATTCATGGCTGACATAGATCAGAGAGAAGCAATAAATTTCAAGGTTAAAATTGCTTTTACTAATTAAACCTAACGTCTAATTAACTAATGGAGACTTTATTAATGCATACTTTTCACATATATATCTTATCAATAGTTAGAATTGGATTGAATTATGAGACCAAGAATGAACTAGATTTCTTTAACTGTACATTTATTTAGTTCGATAAATCAAAATTTAATAACGATATATATATATATATATATATATTAATGCCCATGAAAAATGGATGAAAAATTAATGCAGGCATTTAATGGCTGAAGTGTGTTCATGTGTGCTCTTCATACAGATTTTATAAATATATTGGTACAAATTATAATTACATTTAAGTAAGATGAGTTTAACAGGTTTTCATCCTATAGAATAATTATTGCAGAAGATTGATAAATAATCACTACAACATATCTATAAAGAAATATGCCAACTCTCCTTTAACTTGTGGTTGTGTATACGTAATTCAACTAAGTCTTCATTAACAATTAAGTATGCATTTTATTATTACAAATATTTATATCTAAAAGATGAGTGCACAAATCAGCTCAAATAACTTAGATTGAACTTGGTTTTCAAGATTATCTCAGATAAATGCTGAATGTAACATAATAAGGAGGTAGAATTAGCTGCTCTTGATGTACCAATGCACTATAGCACAGGCAAATAACAGTAGTAAAAGTCACTCTGAGGATGGATTGGTAGATCAAGGGATCTTGCAACCAATGCTGCTACCCTAAGATTGATTGTTACATTGCATGAGTAAGGAACATTTAGTTCAGAAGTGGTGGAAGACTTAATGCTAATCTGGCCTTAAACTCAGGCTTCCCTACTGCTCTACACTAAGAAAGAAAGATGACCTGGTGCAACCATGACTCCATCTTAAAATGAAATATATAAATAGCAGAAAAATTAAAAAAAAAATACTTAGTTAAATAAATAAATCACATCTGCCAAGCAAACCTTAGTGTTATAAATTTAATATTATAATTACAGAAATGATAGATTATTAACCTTATACATAGCAGCAAATTCTTATATAGCCTGATAATATTATATACTACTGATCGGAATTGTTATATATATATATATATATATATATATATATATATATATATATATATATATATATATATATATATATATATATATATATATATATAATCTCCATGGTTATTTATCAATTAATTAATATCTTAAGGAGGGAAAGTATATTTGGAGGGATTTTATAAAAAAGTTAATTAGGAAATATAATTATAAAGATCCTCAACGCTAGTTTAATTCTTAGTACAAAATAAATTAAGATTGCGAATTTCTGACTGAAACAAATCAAATTTCAAATATAAATCAAACAATTACTAATAAAAATAATAACAAGCCCTGAGCTAATCATTTTATTTATATAAGACGGTTTTGAAACCATGCCCTGAAACATAACACTATAAAATAATTATGTGAAGATGTTTAAAATACTATCTTTTAAAATATTAAAATTTAGTGTTCACTGTTTCAAAGCATTGGCATATAATACAAATACATTTTTTAAAATAAATAATCAAAAAAGAAATATAGACATAAATGCAGTGATATAATTTTAAACTAGAAAAATATTAAATTTATTTCTTAATGAAAATAAATTACAAAATAAGCAGGTCTTTAATATATTTTATGTGTTTTTTCTTATTTTAACCATTAAAACGAATTTAAACTATAGTTACATTTAGTGATATTTAGCTAACATGAATTCAAGATTTAAGAGTTAAAATAAGTTATATAGAATTAACACAGAATTTGATATAAAATTGACATAGAATTGACACAGAGTTCTGCAGATTTGAAAGTAATTTACCAGTCAATACAACTGGAATGAAAATGCATAATCTGGAAGTTGGTGAGCTTTTTGGGTGGGTTGTGGCATATCCTTCTTTCTCGGTTAGGCTAAGGAAATCTTCTGGGGGCATGTTAGTAGTTGTGGTGTCGGATGGAAGCAAAAGTTGTTGTTTTCATCATGGAGCAATAGCAAGACTGCTTTTTGTAGCCAGACATTTCACGGTTCAAACTGATGTAAATTCTGATGGTAAAAGCTAATCAAAATGGAGTCTGTTTGTTTGAAGCTCAAAATATGGCCTATTTATATATTTACATTATAAGCATTAACACCTTTTAAGAATTAATTTTGCCTCAGGACTATAAATTTGAATTAATATTATAAATCATATAATTTGATTTCAAATCAGCTGATAAGTTTCAGAGGTATTATAACTTTTCCTTAACTTTAAAATTTAATTAAATTTTACAAAATAATACAATTTTGATTTTAAATTTACTGATAAATTTATAAAAGTGACATAACATTTCCTTTGACTATTCAATGGTACCAGTCTCCTGACTGTATTGTAAAACAATTTTGCTGTAAACAATTTTAATTAGTAGATATCAAAATAGCTTAACTTTTATCTAATGCTATTTTAATTTGCCAGATTTTAAAATAACTTTTAGTTTGATGTAATACAGGTGCGGCCACTAATTACATTCTTGTTTACAACAAAATAAAATCTATTACTAAACAAAATTTTTAATTCCAAAAAAAAAAAAAACATTGGTGGTCTAGTGGTCCATACAGCCGCCTTACAAGCAGTTGTCCTGGGTTAGTGGCTTCACTTCCCAGCCAATGCTATGACATATTTAAAAACAAAAAAAAAATTAACATTTTTTCTTTTTTTTTTAAAGAAAACTTTTCAACATATTTTAAAATAAATCTTTTAATATATATTTTAAAACAAAATAATAGATTTAACATATTTTAATCACGCCACCCCTATATACATTATAATATAGGTTGGATTATATATCCACATATGAATTAAGAATAAATTCATTAATAAATCAACTCCTGACATTATAACATGATAAATCCTTTTTATTAAAATACTACGTGATAATAATACACTATAATTTTATTTCATATGTAAATACATAATACTATTTAGACAGCCATGATAGCAAATTTTAGCTTAATTTTAGATATTTAAATGTTTAAATGAGGTTCGAATTTAGCACAGATGAGTGGGTTATTAGGTTGGCAATGAAATGGTAAGGTATTGGAAGATCACCATTTCAATAGTAAAAATGATAAAAATTACCATCAATACAAACTCTACAATTGATGATTCTAATCAAACACTAGCTTTCGAAGTCATCCATTAAAAGTATTTACAAATAGCAATAAAGATGCTATTATAGCTACACTGATATTAATTAGTAATAGTTAAAAGTTATTTTTGTGAATAAAATTTGACACAGTTATATTATAAGATCCGTGGTTAATCGTTATCTAATCAATGCCAATCATAGGGTATATTACAGACATCGGTATCAATATTTCAAATACAAGCATTTACTTCAGTGTTAAAATTACAACGATACATAAATCTATATTAAAATAGTTAGATCATTATATTAGAGCTGATAATAAATTATCTTATTTTGTATCTCGTACCATAACGGTATTGACCATCAATAAACTAATTGTCAAACATATAAAATAATGTGCAATATTTGGACTTTAAAAGTTGTTTTTACATATGTGCTATTCAAATAAATTTATACAGAGTAATCTGGGTCACCACACAAACACACACACACACATATATATATATATATAAATATTATTTCAATTATAATTATATATATATATATTAAATAAAGATGACTTGATTTCACTTTGCTATATGATTTTCATTTGGTATTCTCCTTGTTATATTATATTTTATCTTTATTTAAAAGATCCACAGAATGCATACTATTGTATTAGTAGTGTTTAATGTATATAAGTATCTGTTCTGTGTTTCTAAGTGTAATTTTGTAACTTAAAAAAAATTCACAAAAGATATTGTGTATAGCAACAAATTCATAAGTTCCATTAAAACAGGCAAAACTTCTCATACAGTAGTGCCACACAGTGCAAGCCAAAGTAATCAATGTATGGCATCCATTGATTGCTTGGCTTGCACTGAATGGTACTACTGTATGAAAAGTTTTGCCTGTTTTAATAACAGTTATGAGCAAACATAAGAAACATTGATCATGTGATGTTAAGTTGTTTAAACTCTATCAATATTACTTTGCTACTGCTTCATACCAACAATTAACCACCCTGCAAACATCATGGAAAAAATATAATTTGACAAGTTACATACATTTTGAGTGATGCATTTTCCACTAAAATGGGCTGAAATATGAAAAAAGAAATAAATAAAACCACAGCAAATAAAACCATTATCATACTGATATAATAAGATAAAGTTATTTTTCCTTATTTTACTTACCATTTAGAAATTATTTTTATTTCATCAATTTTAATTCAAAGTTTACTAATGCCTTAGATATAACTTACTCTCAATTAACTCACACTATTTTCAAATATAAAATAAAACTGATGACTTAAATATTATGGTTTACATGGGTTATGTAAAAATGCAAAGCTAATCATGGTATTAAATCTATACATCAGGTGTATTCAACAACAATAATGAAAATACATTATTTGTATATCTGTAATCAGCTGCAGCATATGCATCATTAACAAAAAATATACAGTAAGAAATTTGTTCCCGAATAATTTTGAAAGTATATATTTTGGTATTATTTGCTATACTTATTTGCATTACAATTAATCCATGGTTTTTAATGAAAATTTATTATCTCAAATTATTTATGCCTTGGTTACAGCTTTATTTTACATATAGATATACAAGTATTTTCTACTTCTTTTTAATATTATCAAAAAGTTATTATTATCTATTTATATTCATTTCAATAACATGGAAATATATGTTCTATTTTATTTAAGAAAAATCACAATCACATGATATAGATGGCGACCAATGAAAATTGTAAACACTTTTTGTATCTTTTTTAAATGCAATCCATTGTTATTTATAAAAATAAATAACAATATAACTGTTGAAAAAAATCAATTTGAAACTACTTGGATATATTGATTAATTACAGTTTATAGTGGTCACCGCCTATATATATATATATTTTAACTGTGATTTTTTTTTAATAACGGAACAGAAATCCCCACTTTGTTAAAAATATTTCAGCATTTATATATATATGCTATAGTATAAAGATGGTAAAATGGAAGATGAAGCAGTGACTTCTTGTAAATACAAAAACGATAATGGAAAAACTTATGATATAAAAGTAAGTATCTGTATATTATAAAATACTCAAATGTAATATTATAGATAGATAGATAGATAGATAGATAGATAGATAGATAGATAGATAGATAGATAGATAGATAGATAGATAGATAGATAGATAGATAGATAGATAGATAGATAGATAGATAGATAGATAGATAGATAGATAGATAGATAGATAGATAGATAGATAGATAGATAGATAGATAGATAGATAGATAGATAGATAGATAGATAGATAGATAGATAGATAGATAGATATTGCAAAGTCAATATCTATCATCAGAAGATTCCCATAGATACCCCATGTAGAATTCCCTATTAATGTTAGTAAATAGTTTTACACAACGGAATCAGCCTCACCAAATATTAATCCACTGATATATATAAAAAATGTAAAATTTTCTGGTGAAATATATAACAACAAACACTACAGACTCAACAACTATTTGTAATATTTATTATGTCTACTAGCTTATGGAGGATCACTGGAAAGTAAGACATTGGTAATACCCTGGATTTTATAATAAAAACAAAATTTGGTACTCAATTGTTGTAATACGTGCATATATTAACAATATATTATTATGATTTCTTGAAGGTTTTTTTGTGATGGCATTTTAGTTGTATTTATATATTGGAATATTTCCATCGTTTGATATGAGTATTAAATGTCTTTAGAAAATGTAACTTTATTTCAATTTTCCAAATACATTCAACTGTTAATAATAGCACATAGGATAGAATATGTGCAACATTTTGAAAGTTATTAATATACCCTTCTTCAGGTGATGCTGGTCTGACAAGTAATAGTACTAGCATGGGAATTGAATTTGGATGATTGCATTTTTATGTATTAAATTTTAAAGTAATACTCTAACTAAATGAGTCATCCTGCCAAAAGTATGTCAGTAGAAATGCCATATACTTATTATCTATAAGGTTATTACTGATTTCTCCACTTTTTTCTAAGAGCAAAGTTGATTTGTGTTTCCATACATTATGTATAATCACTCTAGATTGAATTATGGAATTGTTTGCCACTGTCAAGTGAGCCACTTTTCACAATTTTCATTTTTGTACATTTTCTTCTTTATCCAATATTTTTTTGTATTTTCCAAATTTAAGATATATTACTTGGTACTCACATGGTCAGCATCTTTAGACACATCTGTTTTTTTTTTTTTTTTTGTAATCATCAGTTTGGGTTTTTACAAGGGGATTTTTATGAAATGATTGGTTTCACCTATATTCATTCTTTGACACTTACATGGTATTTGATAGATGAATTTTTTTCAGCATTTCAAATTTAGACTTTGTAGATGTTAGAATTCCTAATAATGCAATATGGCTCTGTAAAGGTGTTCTGATGTTATACTGATTGTGGATTTTCTTTAATTTATCTACTATTTTAGTATGTATAGGTACACATTAGTACCAATAAATGTTCATACTTTTGATGGTTGTTTTTGTTATCTATTTAAGGTTTATTTTAATAACAGAAGATGGATACTCACTTTTCATAAGAAGTTGTTGTATATAGATTTTTGCTATTTCAAATTGCTGAATTCTGAACAAATTTTTTTGTTCTATTCTCTAGTCTTAGTATAATAAAACATTTTGTGTTTCTACTGTGACTGGATGTATAAGCTAATTATTTTCCTGTATGTGTGGGTTTTTGTTAAACTCTAGTTTTGAATTTGCCATGAGAGAGTCATGTTACAAGAACATCTAAGGATGCCAATTTTTGTTCTTGTTATGATTTTATTGTGAAATTAATTTAAGGGGATATGGCGTTGATGTTTTCCAGAAAGTTTGTAGTAGAGCTTTACCGTGTGATCATACAACAATTATATGACTTATGTAGCAATGTCAAACTTAAGGTGGATCACAAGAACTTTTTATAGTTGTGGTTTCAAATTTTTCAATATAAATATTGCTCATCAGGGGTGACAATGTTGAGCCCATATCCATCCTTTGATTTTGTTGTAAAAATTCTGTGTGTTATATTGAAAGTAAGTTTTTTGTCTAGCAGAATGTTTATAGTTCCATTTTACTATCAATAAGAGGTGTTGTTATGGATTGTAAGATATTATCACAATTTAGTGGTTTCCTTACAATAGAAAATGCTTCTTCAACTGATACATTTGTGAATAAACTTTCTACATCAAAACTTATCAGTAAGTGAGTTCTTTCAATTTTCATGTTCATGATTAATTCTACATAGTGTCTATAAACCTGGACAAAAGTTAGTATCTTATATGCCAAAGGACTTAGAACTTCGAGAAGAAATCTTGATAAATTTTGACAAATTCAATTTCTAGAACTAACAATCGGTCTTAATGGGACATGATCCTTATGGATTTTAGTTAGACCATAGAAATGAGAAATTTTTCTGAAATATTATGTTATTTTATTTTTTGTAAATCACTGAAATACCTGTGTTACTTTCTAAGTAATGCATGTAACTTTATTTATGTACTCATTATAAGATTTTTTGTCACTTTTCTGTATTTGTATTTCATGAGGAGTTCTCTCTTGTTGTCATAATCAGTTGTATCCTTTACAACTGTTACATTGCCTTTGTCAGCAGGAAGAACAATTATAGATTTACTCCCACCATAATGGATGTTTGACTTTAGTTTTATGCTGGGAAAGTGTTATTTTTATTCCCAAGTGTAATTATGCTGCTTCTTCTAAATGCAAATTTTGAGTAGCTTTTGGTGGCTACTATTATATCTAATAAAAAGATATTAGATGGTGGTATATCAAAATTTAATTCTCTTATAAGAACAGAAGTTTCAGTATTCTGTTAGATAATTAGAACTGAATTTTTTAACAGATGACACTGATACACTGCTTGGTACATTATGGTTTTTAATATGCCCATGTAAATTAACATGTTTTTGACAATCTTTCATTCTTTCATGGAATGTAGAATACGATTTTTTTACTGCTTGAGAAACTCTTGTGAAGTCTTCATAAGCAAGTTTATCTTTTAGAAAACATTCTACATTATTAATGGAATGCATGGTTTGATACTTAGAAAACATTTGAGCATTTATTCTTTCTCTAACAGAGCTTCACATGCTCTATGAGCAATTTTATTACTTATCTGAAAATGAATTGGAAGTTTTAATTGCAAACATTTTTGAATTATTGATTCAGATTTACAATTTCATACGTAAGTTAAATAGCTTTCTACTCTGGCCATCTTTAGACCTAATTTTTCATAATATATAAAATTTAATAGTGCATTGGACAATGCTGAATACTTAGTTATTTTCTGAAAGTTTGTGACCAATGACGATTTCACAAGAGTTTTTCAAGCAGTATAAAATTATATTGTACATTACACAAAAAAATTAAAGAATGTCAAAAGAAAAATCTTGATAACTTCCATGAGCATATCAAAAATCGCATTGAATGAAGCAGTTTTCATCTGTTAAAAAATTCACTTCTAAACATGTAACAGATACTGAAATTCAGGTTTTTTGAATTAGGATTAATATTTTCCATAACACCAACTAATATTCTTATATTAGATTTAATGTCAGCCACTAATGAAGTCAATCAAAAAGCATCTTTAAAAGAAGCAGCAGAATTGTGCCAGAAAATAACAAAAACACTTGATAAGCAAAAAAATATGAAATCAAATATATCATACGGTTGAACGGAAAGCAATTAAATCTCTCTAAGCATATAAATGTATAATCATTATCCCTGATAACAATGTCAATGCAGTTGTTATAATGGATACAACTGATTATGAGAACAAAAATACAAGGACTCTACATGGAAGGCAATTACAGAAAAATGACACAAAATTTGATACTTAGTACAAAAACTAAGTTACAAAGTGTTACCCAGATAGTATTTCAGGTATTTCTGTGATTTAGATAAAAGTAAAATAACATCATATTTCAGAAAAACTCCTCATCTTTATGATATACCTAAAATTCCTAAGCATTATGTTCCATTAATACATATGCTTAGTTCTAGAAACTCACTGTGCTAAAATTTATTAAGATTATATCTCAATATTCTAAGCTTTTGGCATACAAGACCCAGTCTTTTGTTAGAGATTGTAAATACTTTGTAGAAGATGAAAATTAAAAGATCTGACTTATTGGTAAAGGTTGATGTGGAAAGTTTATTTACAAATGTACTATGTGAAGAAGCATTGTCCATTGTAAGGAAAACATTAAATGGTGATAATAGATTACAAAGCAGAAAAACTTTTCTATTGTTAGTATGAGGAAATTATTAACTTCATAAAAACAACATATATTCAATATAAAACAGAATTATTCAAACAAAATCAAGGAATTATTACGGCCTCATCATTACCATGCCTGATTAGCCATATTTATATGGAAGAACTTTAAACCACAGACAAATTGTACTCCATTTCCACCTAATGTTCGGCTTTACTATGCGGTGAAAACGTTTGTTGAATGACCACATGTTGAAGCACTATTAATAACTCACTCGAAAGATGTTAACAACATATTCCCTTCAATTAAATTTACAATTGAATCACAAGAACAAAAAATTGACATTTTTAGATTTTCTTGTGACAAGTCTCACGCATGGCAAACGCAAAACTACAATTTACTGAAAACCCACACTTACAGAAAATTACTTAGACTATACATCCTACCATACCAGATACACAAAATTTGGAGTTATACAATCGCTATGAAACACAACATAAGATGTTTCTTCAGAAACCAGTGTTTTGAAAGATGATCTATAAAAAACAACTTTTATGAAAAATGGTTATCCATCTGCTGTTTTTAAAAAACCTTGAATAGACAACAAAAAGAACTATCAAAAGAAAAAAAAAACAAATATTGGTACTTCAGTGTAGCTATCCATACGAAAAATAGCAGACAAATTAAGGAAAATTTTCAATCACTATAAAATCAGCATATTTTCCAGAACCATACCACACTATGAGGAATTTTAACATCCACAAAGCCTGAATGTGAAATGCTGAAAAGAAAAAAATGCATCTATGAATTTCCACTTCAATATAAAAGAATGCATATTGGTGATACCAGTCATCCCATTGAAAATCACATGCAAGAAAACAAACTGATTATTAGAAAAGAGAAACAGATATGTCTAAAATAGCAGACAATTGGGTAAATATATAAATAATGGATAAAGAAGAAAAGGTACAATAAAGAAAAATTAAAAAAACTTTTGCACGACAGTGGCAAACAATCCTATATGTCAACTTAATGTGACTATACATAATATATGGTAACTTCTAATCACCTATGCACTATGGAAAAAGTAAAGAAATCAGGAGGAATCTCATAGATAAGTATATGAAATTTTTACTGACTATTACCTTTGGAAGAATAGCTCAATTGTTTCCAGCATTACCTTAAAATTCAATACTCAAAAATATAAGGGTCTAGATTCAATTCCCATTCTAGTACTGTGACTGGTCAGGCCAGCAACATCTGAAGAAGAGGGAAGAATAATACTTTTCAAAACAATAGACATATACTAACTGTGTTTTCTTACTAACAGTTGAATTTATTTAGAATATTTAAATAAAGTTAAATTTTTCTAAAGACGTTCAATACTCATATTAGATGATGTAAATAGTCCAATATATAAATACAATTAATATTATAATTATTCATAAATTATCAAAGTACATTATGACTAAATGATAATTTTTAATGATTATTATACTATATTTATAGGGTAAAAGCAATATTTATGGTATATGAACTTAGCACTGTTGTTTCTAGTCATTAAGACCATATCTTTCATGTATGTATAAATACAACGAACGTCATGAAAATTAAACAGGATTGTATACATGGAGCTTACTGTCTTAATATACAATCAGACTGGGGGATCATCTTTATTTATGAAAAATATAATAAGGGCTTACACTAACAACTTTCGCAAATAAATTTTATATTCAGGGGAATTATTCTCATTTTTTAAAAAAATACGCGAAAGGCTAAAACTAGCAACTTTAACAAATATTTTATATTCTTATACTATTTCATATATAAACATAAAAACGCCCTTGTAAAAACAACAAATTTGTGTATATTATCTACATAGCCCATCCTATAGAACATGCTTTTTTTATTAAATGCATTCAGAATATTAAACGAATTCTATTTTTATAAGCAGCATGTAACACTAAACTAGATTTCTGAATACCAGTCTAGATAGTTAGTTTTATTATATTTATATAATAAACACACACTCAAACATATTTTTAATAAGATAACAACATGATGTACAACTTTTTTTTTTTTTAGTATTTTATTGCATAAATACTTTGAAATTTAATAAATTCTTTTTTTCATTAAATTTTACCCAAAAAACAAATTAAAATCTAATGACAACTGTCTTCTGAATTATTGTTTTTATAATAATCATCAATTTAAATTACAACGATTTAAACCAGTATTCTCACACTTTGCTCCCATTTCTAAACAACTTTAATAAAATCTTTAGTAGAAATGTAAATAACTAATGTTAATTAGATAAATTCCAAAACTAAATACACATATAACATAATAAATGGTTATATATGAAAGTCTTAGAGAAATAAAAGTTTATTAAAGTCTCAAAAAAATCGTAAATTAAAATGTCTTTAAAGTTATTTTTGCTTTCAACTCATAAAACAGTTCAGTACTTTGCATGTTTTCAGCACTAATTATGATTGATGCATTAATATAATTCACATTTATATATTATGAGCTCAAATTTGTAATTATAGTTGCAAATTATAATTTGGGATTCAATGAATTTTCATTTACCATAGTTGCTTATTAAGATTACAATCAGATTTTCCCACTTCCGATTTATTTATCATGATCAGGGTTTCCATTAATCTTGTGGTGGTTGTTTGCAGTGACATATTGAAACAGTGAATCATAGCTTAAGATTAAGGTTCATGTTTCTATCCAATTATCAAGTACTAACCTAAGTTCAAACCATGTGTCCCATCCTGCTCCTTTAGTTGTGTGTATATATTTCATGTATATATCTGAGAATTGTGCCTCAAAATTATAAATTTTAGTTTTTCAATATTTTTTCATTACTAGTAATTCTTTTTTTTATTAAAATTCATAGGTGTGGCTCAGATGTATATATTACAGAAGCGAACATACTAACAAAATATTATTTTTATAAATATTTTATTATAAGTGATTTATAAAGGTTTTTCTTTTTAAATTGTTTTTTTTTTCTAATTAAATTGTATATTTTGTAAAATGCAAAATGGAAGATGCAGTCATAATTGTCCTAAAATAATAAATGGGTTGGAAATATAATATTGTTTTAATCTTGGGAAGGAATTTTTTAATTAAAGATTTACTAGAAATAAAATGGGAAATAGCATTAATAGATTTTACTTTTGTTATAAACATTTTTGTCAAATTACATATAGATTAGAATATATTTTGGAACCTTATCTGATGATTGCATCTCCCAGAACAATGGACAAATAAATGTAAGATGTTGTTAGATCAGACATTAGATTTTGGGCTACAAATAAGAAATTAAAAGTATTCGAGAAATACCTGAGCGGGATATAAAAAGGGCTGATTTTAAAACAACAAGGGTTATCTAATATAAAGAGAACTGTGAAGTTAACAGAATCTCCACTGGTTTGAAATTTAAAAATGACCTAATAGTAAGCCAATTAGCTTCATGTCCCTTGTGGGTTTTTTCTACTGCTGTACTATCCAGATGCTTAAGAATAAAGTAATCCCAACAAACAAGTTTGGAATGATGATAAGAAGCTTGCTGTTACCTAAGAACTTGCAAGTACCATTGAACCACCATGCATACACTTGAACCACCATGCACAAACCTGACGTTTTAAAATTGACTCTTTATAAACTTGCTAAATAATAACTTTTATGCTGCCTGAAGGTAAATCTGGTCTGACTAATCTCAAATCCTGCTATTAAGATTTCTCCTAATATATTGTTTAATTTTATCTCTTCCTACTATGTAAAAATGTAATTTGCTCTCAAATAACTTGTATAAATCTAATTCTCTCTCATATGCTGTAGCTTTCTTTAACTTTGGTGCAGTCAATTATTTATATGTATTTATTACTTCATTTTATGTCTTTTTTAGTTATTATTAATATGTCAATCTCAAGCAATCTCACTAGCTAAATTTCTAAAATCTTTTCTCTTCTTTTTTTTAAGTAAACTTCCATGAATTAAGGTAATTAACGTCCCCTTAAGATATAATGTATGATTAATGAATATAGTTGCCAGATTGTTTTTACAAGTCAACATTTTGTTTATGTTTTAGTATAAAAAATTATTTGTTCAACTTCAAATAGAATAAAGTAATTCTACCCAGGGTGAATCCAGAACTTAGGTTAATTAGCATGCTGAAACTTTATTTATTTTATAAATGTTATTTATTAAATTCTAAAAAGGTGACTTATTAGTTGTTTTCTATAAATGCTAGCTTTCTGTTATTTTTCATACTATTAAAATATCAAGTATTTAAATATTCTAGTTATTATAAAATCCACAAAGGTGGGATTGAATTATTTTTAAATAGCAGAAAAGGGAAGGGAGTAAATGTTTATGTTTCTTTTACTAAATAAAATCTTGTATTATAGTGGCATAGCATATTATTTGTCTAAATTATGGCATTCAAACAAGGGACATTTATTTTTAAAGCAGTAAATCTTATTCAGTGTAATTAGTTACATTTATCCTTGCTGTGTTACTGACATTCGGCTTATCTTTGTAAATATATATATATGTTTTTAATCTGGGGGTGTGACATGATCAAACTCATAATTTTCTCTTTATGTCCTATCCCATTGATAGTTGAGCTTCCTAGGATTTTCTGCATATAAAAGACCTTTGCACATTGGTGATGTCCCTGTCATGCCTAACCACTTTTCACTAAGCACTACCCTAAGAAGGGGGTCTTACACTTCATCTTTCATCCAGAAGCATGACATTTTTCTGTTAGATCTTCACCATTATATCAATACCACCACTCCTTCATATTATTTTTTTTTCTTCATGACCTGGTTTTAATGTTTTAATATAGAAATTGTGCTCTGTTTAAAATATATGCAAATGCTGAGTATTACTAATTTTATTAATTAAAATGTTATTTTAGTTTTATTATACAATCCCACCATCATAATTTGTCATTTCTATACTAAAGAGTATCTTTGCGGAAAACAAAGTATTCTTATTTCCAAATGTGCAGTAAAAGAATTGTTAATGAATATTTTGTCTCACAATGAAATGTAGTTTTATACATGTATTTTATTTATTTTCACGATTTCAACGGCGTGAAAATATGTTTTCTTATATATATATTGTACCAATCGGAATGAAAGTGAAGATCGAATCTAACCGCAAAAACAATATCTACACTACAAGGGCGCCATCTAGGCATTTGAGCCTAGAAAAATTTATAAAGTAGGCAGATACGCGCTGTTAAGATTCCACTTTATTTAAATATTCCGATCGTTAGCCCAAGTCACTAGCTCAGCGGAGATGCAGAGATAAAAATCTATAAATTTTTATATCTTAAATATAAAAGAATAAAAGCCACTGCCAGAAATTAACACATAAAAATATTTATTTACGCACATATAATAAAATCAGAAAAACACTAAGTATTCGGTACGGACCCGATACTATATTAAACTTTAGACATTATGAAAAACTATGTCTAAAGCTGGCCAAAGTAGAAAATCATTTAACTTTCCTATGTAAATGTAAATCGGAAGGGATAATTCCTAAAGGTTTGCAACTAAAACCTCCAATTCACTCTCAGAGAGCTGAGAAAATTACTCAAAGAGCAAGTGAAGCTCTGTTAAGAGAAAGAATAAATGCTCAAAGGTTTTCTAAGTATCAAACAATGCATTCAATTAATACTGTAGAATGTCTTCTAAAAAATAAACTTACTGACGATGACTACATGAGAGTTTTTCAAGCAGTAAGAAAATCATATTCTATATTACATGGAAAAATAAAAGAATGTCAAAAGAAAAAACTTGCTAACCTACATGAGCATATCAAAAATCATAATGTACCAAGCAATGTAACAGCTTCATCTGTTAAAAATCTAAGTTCTAAACATCTAACAGATACTGAAATTTCTGTTCTTGAAAGAGGATTAAACTTTGCTGTAACACCATCTAATATCCCCTTATTAGATATAATGGCAGCCACTGAGGAAGTCACTCAAAAATTGCCTTTAGAAGAAGCAGCAGAATTGCGCTGGAGAATAAAAAGAACACTTGACAAGCAACAAAAATTGCAGTCAAACATATCCTATGGGGAGAGGAAAGCAATTAAATCTCTCAAAGCAGATAAATCTATAATTATTCTCCCTGCTGACAAAGGCAATGCAACAGTTGTAATGGATACAACTGATTATGACAACAAAATACAAGAACTCCTCACAGCTGGCCAATATAGAAAAGTGGCAAAAGATCCGATACTAAGTACGGAAACAAAGTTACAAGCATTACTCAGAAAGCATCGCAAGTACTTCACTGATTCAGAAAAGAGTAAAATAACATCATATTTCAGCAAAATTCCTCATCTTTATGGTCTACCTAAAATCCATAAGGATCATGTTCCATTACGACCTATTGTTAGTTCTAGAGATTCACTTTGCCAGAATTTGGCAAGATTTCTTCTCAAAGTTCTAAGTCCTTTGGCATGCAAGACCCAATCATTCGTTAGGGATTCTAGACACTTTGTAGAATTGATTAAGAACATGAAAATTGAAAGAACTGACTTACTGGTAAGCTTTGATGTGGAAAGTTTATTCACAAATGTACCATGTGAAGAAGCATTGTCTATTGTAAGAAAAAGGTTAAATGATGATAATAGTTTACAAACCAGAACAGCTCTTCCTATTGATAGCATAATGGAACTATTAACTTTCTGTATAAAAACAACCTACTTTCAATATAACACAGAGTTCTTCCAACAAAATCAAGGAATGGCTATGGGCTCACCATTGTCTCCCCTGATTAGCAATATTTATATGGAAGAACTTGAAACCACAGCCATAAAAACTACTCTTTTTCCACCTAAAGTTTGGCTTCGCTATGTGGATGATGCATTTGTTGTATGGCCACATGGTGAAGCATTGCTACAAGCTTTCTGGACACACATCAACAACATATCCCCTTCAATTAAATTTACAATAGAACCAGAACAAGAACAAAAATTGGCATTCTTAGATGTTCTTGTAACAAGACTCCCTCATGGCAAAATCAAAACTACAGTTTACCGAAAACCTACACATACAGGAAAATACCTAGCCTATACATCTAATCACACCAGAAACACAAAACATGGAGTTATACTATCACTGTGGAACAGAGCAAAAGAAGTTTGTTCAGAAACTGGTGATTTGGAAAAAGAAAAGATCTATATAGAACAAACTCTTAAGAAAAATGGTTATCCATCAGCTGTTATTAAGAAAACATTAAACAGACAACAAAAAGAACCATCAAGAGAAAAGACAATTATTGGTACTGTAGTGTATCCATACATTCCAAAAATAGCAGACAAATTAAGGAAAATCTGCAATCAGTATAACATCAGAACAGCTTTTCAGAGCCATACCACACTACGAGGAATTCTAACATCTACAAAGCCTAAACTTGAAATGCTGCAAAGAAAAACTGCATCTATGAAATACCATGTGAATGTGGAAGAACATATATTGGTGAGACCAGCCGTCCCATTCAAAAGCGCTTGCAAGAACATAAACTGATGATTAGAAGAGAGAAAACAGATGTGTCTAAGGTAGCAGACCATGTATGGACCAATGAACATACGTTCAATTGGGAAAATACAAAAATATTGGATAAAGAAGAAAAGGTACAAAGAAGAAAATTTAAAGAAGCTGCTCACATGACAATGGCAAAAAATCCCATAAGCCAACCTAGTGTGACTATACATAATGTATGGAAATCACTAATCAACTTTGCTCTGAGAAAAAAGTGGAGAAATCAGGAGGAACCTCATTGATAAGTATATGAAATTACTACATACTGTTGCCTTTGGCAGGATGGCTCAGTTGGTTAGAGCGTTACCTTAAATTTCAATAATCAAGAATCTAAGGACCCAGGTTCGAATCCCATGCTAGTACTGTCACTGGTCAGGCCAGCAACACCTGAAGAAGAGGGGAGAAAAATACCTCTCGAAACGTTGTGCATATGCTAACCTGTTTGCTGTGATATTACTAACAGTTAGTGCATATACTAACCTGTTTACTGTGATATTATTAACATTTGTTTGCTGTGATATTACTAACAGTTGGTGCATATACTAACCTGTTTGCTGTGATATTACTAACAGTTGAATGCATTTGGAATATTTAACTAAAAATTAAACTTTTCTAAAGACATTCAACACACATATTAGATGATGGAAATAGTCCAATATAAAAATACAGCTAGAACACCATCATCACAAACCTTCAGAAAAACAATATAAAATAATATTTAAATTTTGAGGAATAAATTTAACGTTTATAATTTTATATTGATCATTAATTCTAAATTTAAGTAGATTGCAAATAATGAATTTACTATTTATTTAGAGGGTCGAGTATGAATGGACTACATAGGTCTGCATTTGAAAAGAAAATATTCTTCCCTGATTTAACCTTAGGCAACAAATTTCGCAATCAACTGGCGCCAATCCATCTGATACATTCATGTATTCAATGTAGCATGATACGACAACACAAAATACTATATTGTCAGGAATGTACATCTGAACAATAAGTAGAAATAGAGAAGAGATTGACTCTCCACCAACAGGAATGTGACATCTGTTGGCAAGTAGATCAATAAACAAAAACTCCATAGGAATGGACTGCGGTCTTCTGCCGACTTACAAACCCATCCATAGGCAAACAGAGGGTGTGTGGCGTATATCTATAATCCTGCCCATAGCGGACCTCATACTACATCTACTAATTACACAAATATATCCAATCCATTGAACCAATTCAACTACGAAATGAATAACCTAAGATTACCCTCCCTTAATATAACTTTACAAAACTATATAGCCATTCACGCCCGACTTAATTTTAACATTTAAATACGTTCGCACAGATTTGTTTAAAAATGTTGGGTATAGATCGATTACATAGATTCCACGGTCAAAAACATTTCAAAATAAACATAAACGATCAAAATACAAAATTATTGATACCGACAATCGCAGAGGGAAACTTATAAGTAACCCAATAGTATTCACCATAAGATACTTGCGTTGTCACCAATAACTTAAAAGACATCCGAATAAATACATTTTAGATACTCACCGTAAGGTATCATTATTTATCGAATGTCTATATATTTTGATCAAATATGAAAACCAAAATATAATTAACCGCAAACGAATCCATGCAAGCGTCTATAAACAACTTAAATTTTATACATTTAAATAATCTTTACAATCAGAAAAAAAAAAAAATGATGTTTATCAATCGGAAAACATATAAAATTAAACATTATTAATTTGATTTAAAAACTTACAAAAGTCAGATAAGAGTCCGTTTTAACATTTCAGTTTTCTTGTTTATCAATTTGTAAAACTTGACGAAAGTTCTTAATTGATTTTAACAATTGTTCATTTCATATAGCTTATGGTAGAAGAGTCCAGGCCTCTGCTTTCAATTCCCGCGGCGCCTCCGTTGGAAGGTAATGTTCTGGAGATGGCAATAGCTGGTTCAAGGTATCACAGTCTTTTCATTTTTTTTTTATAGAGAGTGTGGTATGTGCGTCATACCACATCTCTCAAACACACAACGCTGTAACTGTCCAAAAAAAAACTGTATTTCCCTTTTTATATTATCCACAAGGATTCAATGAACAAAACGTCACTAGTCTATCACTTTCGTTAGGGTCCGAGCCAAGGCTTAGTGCTTCCATTGGTCAAGCTAAAATCTCTTTCTTCTCTTATCTAACTTTTCATCTGACTTTTTAATTAAACAGCTTTTAGATAATTAATAAACAATCATTTCCATTTACAGATTACAGGAATTAATTAATACCTGTTTTTATTTTAACTTACGTTATTTTTTTTATTAAAATATTTTTATATTTCAATCTTGTATCTTTTTATTAAAAAAAATACGTTCAAATACTTTTTTTTTTTTTTTTGTTTATGAAAAAAAATATTTTTAAAGTTTAGCATCTGTGCGAATGTATATACGTTTAACAAACATTTTAATTTTAGCGTTTAGTTTTTTCCTTTTATTTGCGAACTTTTAAGTTTTTATTTTAAATTAATGTAACGACATATTTATATATCGTTACATATCAGTAAACTTCCTCAAAAAACAAAAAACATTTAAAAAAAAAAAAAGACTTTACTTAGTGTTAGTAATTACGTTATACAAATTTGTTATATATGAAATTTCAAAAGGACAAAACTTTTTTTTTAAAAGACAAAACAGTAATTACAAATATAATGATAAAAAAAAAAAGTTGACTGATGATTCCTTACTACCAGCTAAATTTCTGCCCCCTCCCTTCCAAGTTTCATTTCTTCTACCTTTAACTATTACTTAGGCAAGTTGAACGATTAGATTTTAATTTAACAAGACTTTTTTTTTTTAAAAAAAATTATGATTTATAATTATTATTACGTTTTATTTATTAGTTTTTATTCCTCGAATTTATCTTTACATGTGCGCAATTTTTCTTACTGGCAGCACTTTTTAAACAAAACTTCAAACTGCAACTCCACGTTAATACAAACAAATATATTTATACAATTTCAGAAAAAAAATTTACGGGCATGATTTATTTTTAAAATTCTCAGGGCACTCGTGATTTATTAAAAATAGAAAATTTCATCAACATCAATTCCCCTTCTCAGGGTCAATCTCTGAGGTAAGGCCACACTTGGGATGCTAATTATAACGATCCAAACGAAGTGGGAGATTGCATCGCACCGCACCGGACTAACAAGGGCGCCATCTAGGCATTTGAGCCTAGAAAAATTTATAAAGTAGGCAGATACGCGCTGTTAAGATTCCACTTTCTTTAAATATTCCGACCGTTAGCCCAAGTCACTAGCTCAGCGGAGACGCAGAGATAAAAATCTATAACAATTTTATATCTTAAATATAAAAGACTAAAAGCCACTGCCAGAAATTAACACATAAAAATATTTATTTACGCACATATGAAATAATATTTAAATTTTGAGGAATAAATTTAACGTTTATAATTTTATATTGATCTTTAATTCTAAATTTAAGTAGATTGCAAATAATGAGTTTACTATTTATTTAGAGGGTCGAGTATGAATGGACTACATAGGTCTGCATTTGAAAAGAAAATATTCTTCCCTGATTTAACCTTAGGCAACAAATTTCGCAATCAACTGGCGCCAATCCATCTGATACATTCATGTATTCAATGTAGCATGATACGACAACACAAAATACTATATTGTCAGGAATGTACATCTGAACAATAAGTAGAAATAGAGAAGAGATTGACTCTCCACCAACAGGAATGTGACATCTGTTGGCAAGTAGATCAATAAACAAAAAACTCCATAGGAATGGACTGCGGTCTTCTGCCGACTTACAAACCCATCCATAGGCAAACAGAGGGTGTGTGGCGTATATCTATAATCCTGCCCGTAGCGGACCTCATACTACATCTACTAATTACACAAATATATCCAATCCATTGAACCAATTCAACTACGAAATGAATAACCTAAGATTACCCTCCCTTAATATAACTTTACAAACTATATAGCCATTCACGCCCGACTTAATTTTAACATTTAAATACGTTCGCACAGATTTGTTTAAAAATGTTGGGTATAGATCGATTACATAGATTCCACGGTCAAAAACATTTCAAAATAAACATAAACGATCAAAATACAAAATTATTGATACCGACAATCGCAGAGGGAAACTTATAAGTAACCCAATAGTATTCACCATAAGATACTTGCGTTGTCACCAATAACTTAAAAGACATCCGAATAAATACATTTTAGATACTCACCGTAAGGTATCATTATTTATCGAATGTCTATATATTTTGATCAAATATGAAAACCAAAATATAATTAACCGTAAACGAATCCATGCAAGCGTCTATAAACAACTTAAATTTTATACATTTAAATAATCTTTACAATCAGGGAAAAAAAAAAGAAATGATGTTTATCAATCGGAAAACATATAAAATTAAACATTATTAATTTGATTTAAAAACTTACAAAAGTCAGATAAGAGTCCGTTTTAACATTTCAGTTTTCTTGTTTATCAATTTGTAAAACTTGACGAAAGTTCTTAATTGATTTTAACAATTGTTCATTTCATATAGCTTATGGTAGAAGAGTCCAGGCCTCTGCTTTCAATTCCCGTGGCGCCTCCGTTGGAAGGTAATGTTCTGGAGATGGCAATAGCTGGTTCAAGGTATCACAGTCTTTTCATTTTTTTTTTATAGAGAGTGTGGTATGTGCGTCATACCACATCTCTCAAACACATAACGCTGTAACTGTCTGAAAAAAAAACTGTTTTTCCCTTTTTATATTATCCACAAGGATTCAATGAACAAAACGTCAGTAGTCTATCACTTTCGTTAGGGTCCGAGCCAAGGCTTAGTGCTTCCATTGGTCAAGCTAATTTCTCTTTCTTCTCTTATCTAACTTTTCATCTGACTTTTTAATTAAACAGCTTTTAGATAATTAATAAACAATCATTTCCATTTACAGATTACAGGAATTAATTAATACCTGTTTTTATTTTAACTTACGTTATTTTTTTTTTATTAAAATATTTTTATATTTCAATCTTGTATTTTTTTATTAAAAAAAATACGTTCAAATACTTTTTTTTTTTTGTTTATGAAAAAAAAAATATTTTTAAAGTTTAGCATCTGTGCGAATATATACGTTTAACAATATTTTAATTTTAGCGTTTAGTTTTTTCCTTTTATTTGCGAACTTTTAAGTTTTTATTTTAAATTAATGTAACGACATATTTATATATCGTTACATATCAGTAAACTTCCTCAAAAAACAAAAAACATTTAAAAAAAAAAAAGACTTTACTTAGTGTTAGTAATTACGTTATACAAATTTGTTATATATGAAATTTCAAAAGGACAAAACTTTTTTTTTTAAAAGACAAAACAGTAATTACAAATATAATGATAAAAAAAAAAGTTGACTGATGATTCCTTACTACCAGCTAAATTTCTGCCCCCTCCCTTCCAAGTTTCATTTCTTCTACCTTTAACTATTACTTAGGCAAGTTGAACGATTAGATTTTAATTTAACAAGACTTTTTTTTTTTTAAAAAAAATTATGATTTATAATTATTATTACGTTTTATTTATTAGTTTTTATTCCTCGAATTTATCTTTACATGTGCGCAATTTTTCTTACTGGCAGCACTTTTTAAACAAAACTTCAAACTGCAACTCCACGTTAATACAAACAAATATATTTATACAATTTCAGAAAAAAAATTTACGGGCATGATTTATTTTTAAAATTCTCAGGGCACTTGTGATTTATTAAAAATAGAAAATTTCATCAACATCAATTCCCCTTCTCAGGGTCAATCTCTGAGGTAAGGCCACACTTGGGACACTAATTATAATGATCCAAACGAAGTGGGAGATCGCATCGCACCGCACTAACAAGGGCGCCATCTAGGCATTTGAGCCTAGAAAAATTTATAAAGTAGGCAGATACGCGCTGTTAAGATTCCACTTTCTTTAAATATTCCGACCGTTAGCCCAAGTCACTAGCTCAGCGGAGACGCAGAGATAAAAAAATATAACTTAATTTTATATCTTAAATATAAAAGACTAAAAGCCACTGCCAGAAATTAACACATAAAAATATTTATTTACGCACATATGAAATAATATTTAAATTTTGAGGAATAAATTTAACGTTTATAATTTTATATTGATCTTTAATTCTAAATTTAAGTAGATTGCAAATAATGAGTTTACTATTTATTTAGAGGGTCGAGTATGAATGGACTACATAGGTCTGCATTTGAAAAGAAAATATTCTTCCCTGATTTAACCTTAGGCAACAAATTTCGCAATCAACTGGCGCCAATCCATCTGATACATTCATGTATTCAATGTAGCATGATACGACAACACAAAATACTATATTGTCAGGAATGTACATCTGAACAATAAGTAGAAATAGAGAAGAGATTGACTCTCCACCAACAGGAATGTGACATCTGTTGGCAAGTAGATCAATAAACAAAAACTCCATAGGAATGGACTGCGGTCTTCTGCCGACTTACAAACCCATCCATAGGCAAACAGAGGGTGTGTGGCGTATATCTATAATCCTGCCCATAGCGGACCTCATACTACATCTACTAATTACACAAATATATCCAATCCATTGAACCAATTCAACTATGAAATGAATAACCTAAGATTACCCTCCCTTAATATAACTTTACAAAACTATATAGCCATTCACGCCCGACTTAATTTTAACATTTAAATACGTTCGCACAGATTTGTTTAAATATGTTGGGTATAGATCGATTACATAGATTCCACGGTCAAAAACATTTCAAAATAAACATAAACGATCAAAATACAAAATTATTGATACCGACAATCGCAGAGGGAAACTTATAAGTAACCCAATAGTATTCACCATAAGATACTTGCGTTGTCACCAATAACTTAAAAGACATCCGAATAAATACATTTTAGATACTCACCGTAAGGTATCATTATTTATCGAATGTCTATATATTTTGATCAAATATGAAAACCAAAATATAATTAACCGCAAACGAATCCATGCAAGCGTCTATAAACAACTTAAATTTTATACATTTAAATAATCTTTACAATCAGAAAAAAAAAAAAATGATGTTTATCAATCGGAAAACATATAAAATTAAACATTATTAATTTGATTTAAAAACTTACAAAAGTCAGATAAGAGTCCGTTTTAACATTTCAGTTTTCTTGTTTATCAATTTGTAAAACTTGACGAAAGTTCTTAATTGATTTTAACAATTGTTCATTTCATATAGCTTATGGTAGAAGAGTCCAGGCCTCTGCTTTCAATTCCCGCGGCGCCTCCGTTGGAAGGTAATGTTCTGGAGATGGCAATAGCTGGTTCAAGGTATCACAGTCTTTTCATTTTTTTTTATAGAGAGTGTGGTATGTGCGTCATACCACATCTCTCAAACACACAACGCTGTAACTGTCCGAAAAAAAACTGTTTTTCCCTTTTTATATTATCCACAAGGATTCAATGAACAAAACGTCACTAGTCTATCACTTTCGTTAGGGTCCGAGCCAAGGCTTAGTGCTTCCATTGGTCAAGCTAATTTCTCTTTCTTCTCTTATCTAACTTTTCATCTGACTTTTTAATTAAACAGCTTTTAGATAATTAATAAACAATCATTTCCATTTATAGATTACAGGAATTAATTAATACCTGTTTTTATTTTAACTTACGTTATTTTTTTTTTATTAAAATATTTTTATATTTCAATCTTGTATCTTTTTATTAAAAAAAATACGTTCAAATACTTTTTTTTTTTTGTTTATGAAAAAAAATATTTTTAAAGTTTAGCATCTGTGCGAATATATACGTTTAACAATATTTTAATTTTAGCGTTTAGTTTTTTCCTTTTATTTGCGAACTTTTAAGTTTTTATTTTAAATTAATGTAACGACATATTTATATATCGTTACATATCAGTAAACTTCCTCAAAAAACAAAAAACATTTAAAAAAAAAAAAGACTTTACTTAGTGTTAGTAATTACGTTATACAAATTTGTTATATATGAAATTTCAAAAGGACAAAACTTTTTTTTTTTTTTAAAAGACAAAACAGTAATTACAAATATAATGATAAAAAAAAAGTTGACTGATGATTCCTTACTACCAGCTAAATTTCTGCCCCCTCCCTTCCAAGTTTCATTTCTTCTACCTTTAACTATTACTTAGGCAAGTTGAACGATTAGATTTTAATTTAACAAGACTTTTTTTTTTTAAAAAAAAATTATGATTTATAATTATTATTACGTTTTATTTATTAGTTTTTATTCCTCGAATTTATCTTTACATGTGCGCAATTTTTCTTACT
>JAQFVV010001243.1:0-89799 GCA_028023455.1 Epiperipatus broadwayi
TATAATGTATTTTTTATATAAAGTGTGAGTATTATTATTAAACATATTTATCATTAAATTTCGTATCCTTGCTTTATTCTCCTATCACCAAGCTATGACAGGGGAAAAACTGTAATTAGTGATTAAAGCGGCATGCTGATTTGTTTAAGGTATTCATGTGCTGCTTGTTCATGTGCGAATTCCCAATTCTAAAAAATAAATAGCAAGCGCTGGACATTCGTTAAATTTCTTAGAAATAGTTTCCTCTGTTCAGCAGCTGAGAGTTCTTGGCCGGGGAAAATAATGCTAAGATAATATGTACATATTGCCTTGGGGTTCGGTCAAGGGTATAGATATGAAGTTAAATTTGTATCTGTATTAGCTCTCTGCTTGTATTGTAATGGTGGTGGTTAAATAAATAAACAATCCATTACAGTTGGAGGCTAAGCCGGGATATTTCGGTTAGCAAAACTCTTAGTAAACAAATAAGAAATAAGAATAAGCAAATGCTGTAAAAATAAAATGTATAAGAAATAAATAAGATAAATGAAAGGAAGAATCAAAGTTGGAAAAAGAATTAAAGTATAATAAATAAATATAATATAAAATAAAATAATCGAAATAAATATAATTGAATACCCAAATAAATAAATCAACCATACGAATAACCATTTCCGTTATAATATATATATATATATATATATATGATCACAAAAATGTATAAATAATGATTAAATACTGTTTCAATATATATAAAACTAATAAAATTATAATTAGTTATAAATATATTATTATATAACCAATATTAAGTATGATAATTTTAAGACAACCATTTGTTTATTAAACATTTTGGATATTAACAGATAATCCAGATGTCTATTTTATCATTATTTAATGATAGTTCAACTTTATATTTGTATTGATAATGTGTTTATTTATTTTGTAGTGTGACTATCTTCACATTGAATTGTAAACATGCAGAAATAATGCTAATAATTAAAGAAAAAAGATAAACCAAAATTCAACAGAATAAAACTCTTGTAAGAAATTCAATAAAAAAAATATAAAATAGCATACAGAATAGACAAGTAATGTTATCATCATATCTATAGAGGTAAAAATGTATTTATGTTTATTAAAAAAACAACTTACTTTTCAAAAAAAATTATAAAATTAAACGAAAGCTTTACCTATCAGTAGGTTTGTTGAAACATCTAGAAGAATAGTTTAAAATCAAATTAAAATGATATAGAATGAATATATGGAAAGGTTATAACATAGACCCATATTACTTTGAAACACTTTTTTTATCAAAGAATTTTCAATATTGAAAGACTCTGTCAGATATTATTTAAAATTTTGCCAAACCACAGAGCCTTTCAACATATATCAAAATATTTACAAAAAATTTATATAAATAATGGCCAGATAGTGCCAGTTAATTTGAAAAACTACTCAATGTCATTTATATATATATATAAAATTAAGAGCGTGCTAATAACTCTAAACAAGCTTTTTTTTTTTTATTTATGATAAATGCTACTACAAGAGAAGGTATTCAAATCATTTTTATCTTGGATTGTCCCCATCCCCAGACCGGTTTCGACCTATGGGTCTCTTCAGTGAGGAGTTGGGACATTAGATCTAAAAAACCAACTCAAGCAAAGCATTTATCTAAAAGATAATTGTTAGAAGAAGATCTGAAACTTTTAGACATCTACTGTCTTTAAAGTCAGCTCTCCAACTGAAAAAATCATATGGGCCTGAACTTAATTCAGATACTCCATATATTAGTAGGCTTAGCTCTTTAATTTAGCTAAAGCCACAACAGCAAAATAATAATAATAGCATTTATCATAAATATATAAAAAAAGCTTGTTTAGAGTTATTAGCATGCTCTTAATTTTACATATTTGTAAGTGCAAGCTATATATAAGTCATGTGACATCTGACTTGTTATTATTACTATTATTATTTTGCTGTTGTGGCTTTAGCTAAATTAAAGAGCTAAGCCTACTAATATATGGAGTATCTGAATTAAGTTCAGGCCCATATGATTTTTTCAGTTGGAGAGCTGACTTTAAAGACATGTAGATGTCTAAAAGTTTCAGATCTTCTTCTAACAATTATCTTTTAGATAAATGCTTTGCTTGAGTTGGTTTTTTAGATCTAATGTCCCAACTCCTCACTGAAGAGACCCATAGGTCGAAACTGGTCTGGGGATGGGGACAATCCAAGATAAAAATTATTTGAATGCCTTCTCTTGTAGTAGCATTTATCATAAATAAAAAAAAAAAAGCTTATTTAGAGTTATTAGCACACTCTTAATTTTACATATTTGTAAGTGCAAGCTATATATAAGTCATGTGACATCTGACTTGTTATTATTACTATTATTATTTTGCTGTTGTGGCTTTAGCTAAATTAAAGAGCTAAGCCTACTAATATATGGAGTATCTGAATTAAGTTCAGGCCCATATGATTTTTTCAGTTGGAGAGCTGACTTTAAAGACATGTAGATGTCTAAAAGTTTCAGATCTTCTTCTAACAATTATCTTTTAGATAAATGCTTTGCTTGAGTTGGTTTTTTAGATCTAATGTCCCAACTCCTCACTGAAGAGACCCATAGGTCGAAACCGGTCTGGGGATGGGGACAATCCAAGATAAAAATGATTTGAATGCCTTCTCTTGTAGTAGCATTTATCATAAATAAAAAAAAAAAGCTTGTTTAGAGTTATTAGCAAGCTCTTAATTTTACATATTTGTAAGTGCAAGCTATATATAAGTCATGTGACATCTGACTTGTTATTATTACTATTATTATTTTGCTGTTGTGGCTTTAGCTAAATTAAAGAGCTAAGCCTACTAATATATGGAGTATCTGAATTAAGTTCAGGCCCATATGATTTTTTCAGTTGGAGAGCTGACTTTAAAGACATGTAGATGTCTAAAAGTTTCAGATCTTCTTCTAACAATTATCTTTTAGATAAATGCTTTGCTTGAGTTGGTTTTTTAGATCTAATGTCCCAACTCCTCACTGAAGAGACCCATAGGTCGAAACCGGTCTGGGGATGGAGACAATCCAAGATAAAAATGATTTGAATGCCTTCTCTTGTAGTAGCATTTATCATAAATAAAAAAAAAAAAAGCTTGTTTAGAGTTATTAGCACGCTCTTAATTTTACATATTTGTAAGTGCAAGCTATATATAAGTCATGTGACATCTGACTTGTTATTATTACTATTATTATTTTGCTGTTGTGGCTTTAGCTAAATTAAAGAGCTAAGCCTACTAATATATGGAGTATCTGAATTAAGTTCAGGCCCTTATGATTTTTTCAGTTGGAGAGCTGACTTTAAAGACATGTAGATGTCTGTTTCAGATCTTCTTCTAACAATTATCTTTTAGATAAATGCTTTGCTTGAGTTGGTTTTTTAGATCTAATGTCCCAACTCCTCACTGAAGAGACCCATAGGTCGAAACCGGTCTGGGGATGGGGACAATCCAAGATAAAAATGATTTGAATGCCTTCTCTTGTAGTAGCATTTATCATAAATAAAAAAAAAAAAAGCTTGTTTAGAGTTATTAGCAAGCTCTTAATTTTACATATTTGTAAGTGCAAGCTATATATAAGTCATGTGACATCTGACTTGTTATTATTACTATTATTATTTTGCTGTTGTGGCTTTAGCTAAATTAAAGAGCTAAGCCTACTAATATATGGAGTATCTGAATTAAGTTCAGACCCATATGATTTTTTCAGTTGGAGAGCTGACTTTAAAGACATGTAGATGTCTAAAAGTTTCAGATCTTCTTCTAACAATTATCTTTTAGATAAATGCTTTGCTTGAGTTGGTTTTTTAGATCTAATGTCCCAACTCCTCACTGAAGAGACCCATAGGTCGAAACCGGTCTGGGGATGGAGACAATCCAAGATAAAAATGATTTGAATGCCTTCTCTTGTAGTAGCATTTATCATAAATAAAAAAAAAAAAAAGCTTGTTTAGAGTTATTAGCACACTCTTAATTTTACATATTTGTAAGTGCAAGCTATATATAAGTCATGTGACATCTGACTTGTTATTATTACTATTATTATTTTGCTGTTGTGGCTTTAGCTAAATTAAAGAGCTAAGCCTACTAATATATGGAGTATCTGAATTAAGTTCAGGCCCTTATGATTTTTTCAGTTGGAGAGCTGACTTTAAAGACATGTAGATGTCTGTTTCAGATCTTCTTCTAACAATTATCTTTTAGATAAATGCTTTGCTTGAGTTGGTTTTTTAGATCTAATGTCCCAACTCCTCACTGAAGAGACCCATAGGTCGAAACCGGTCTGGGGATGGGGACAATCCAAGATAAAAATGATTTGAATGCCTTCTCTTGTAGTAGCATTTATCATAAATAAAAAAAAAAAAAGCTTGTTTAGAGTTATTAGCACGCTCTTAATTTTACATATTTGTAAGTGCAAGCTATATATAAGTCATGTGACATCTGACTTGTTATTATTACTATTATTATTTTGCTGTTGTGGCTTTAGCTAAATTAAAGAGCTAAGCCTACTAATATATGGAGTATCTGAATTAAGTTCAGGCCCATATGATTTTTTCAGTTGGAGAGCTGACTTTAAAGACATGTAGATGTCTAAAAGTTTCAGATCTTCTTCTAACAATTATCTTTTAGATAAATGCTTTGCTTGAGTTGGTTTTTTAGATCTAATGTCCCAACTCCTCACTGAAGAGACCCATAGGTCGAAACCGGTCTGGGGATGGGGACAATCCAAGATAAAAATGATTTGAATGCCTTCTCTTGTAGTAGCATTTATCATAAATAAAAAAAAAAAAAAGCTTGTTTAGAGTTATTAGCACGCTCTTAATTTTACATATTTGTAAGTGCAAGCTATATATAAGTCATGTGACATCTGACTTGTTATTATTACTATTATTATTTTGCTGTTGTGGCTTTAGCTAAATTAAAGAGCTAAGCCTACTAATATATGGAGTATCTGAATTAAGTTCAGGCCCTTATGATTTTTTCAGTTGGAGAGCTGACTTTAAAGACATGTAGATGTCTGTTTCAGATCTTCTTCTAACAATTATCTTTTAGATAAATGCTTTGCTTGAGTTGGTTTTTTAGATCTAATGTCCCAACTCCTCACTGAAGAGACCCATAGGTCGAAACCGGTCTGGGGATGGGGACAATCCAAGATAAAAATGATTTGAATGCCTTCTCTTGTAGTAGCATTTATCATAAATAAAAAAAAAAAAAAGCTTGTTTAGAGTTATTAGCACGCTCTTAATTTTACATATTTGTAAGTGCAAGCTATATATAAGTCATGTGACATCTGACTTGTTATTATTACTATTATTATTTTGCTGTTGTGGCTTTAGCTAAATTAAAGAGCTAAGCCTACTAATATATGGAGTATCTGAATTAAGTTCAGGCCCATATGATTTTTTCAGTTGGAGAGCTGACTTTAAAGACATGTAGATGTCTAAAAGTTTCAGATCTTCTTCTAACAATTATCTTTTAGATAAATGCTTTGCTTGAGTTGGTTTTTTAGATCTAATGTCCCAACTTCTCACTGAAGAGACCCATAGGTCGAAACCGGTCTGGGGATGGAGACAATCCAAGATAAAAATGATTTGAATGCCTTCTCTTGTAGTAGCATTTATCATAAATAAAAAAAAAAAAAAGCTTGTTTAGAGCTATTAGCACGCTCTTAATTTTACATATTTGTAAGTGCAAGCTATATATAAGTCATGTGACATCTGACTTGTTATTATTACTATTATTATTTTGCTGTTGTGGCTTTAGCTAAATTAAAGAGCTAAGCCTACTAATATATGGAGTATCTGAATTAAGTTCAGGCCCTTATGATTTTTTCAGTTGGAGAGCTGACTTTAAAGACATGTAGATGTCTGTTTCAGATCTTCTTCTAACAATTATCTTTTAGATAAATGCTTTGCTTGAGTTGGTTTTTTAGATCTAATGTCCCAACTCCTCACTGAAGAGACCCATAGGTCGAAACCGGTCTGGGGATGGGGACAATCCAAGATAAAAATGATTTGAATGCCTTCTCTTGTAGTAGCATTTATCATAAATAAAAAAAAAAAAAAGCTTGTTTAGAGTTATTAGCACGCTCTTAATTTTACATATTTGTAAGTGCAAGCTATATATAAGTCATGTGACATCTGACTTGTTATTATTACTATTATATATATATTAAAAAAACTTTAGTCACAGTGCTAAAACTATTATACCTTATAATTCTGAAAATAAAAACTAATCGATTACAGCTTTACAATGAAAAGGAAACTGCAGAATTATAAATTAGATTTTCAGGAAAGTTGCGGAATTAGAAACACTATTATTTTGTTTTACATAATTGATTTTTCTAGTAAATAAAAAATATGTCTGTAACGTTTAATTGATTATTTCAAAATCTTTAATTTAATTGACTTTACTAAATTATCAGATCATTTCATTGATATTAAAAAAATCATTATATACATACTATACACATTTGCAGACATGTATTGTTTTTTGTCACTTTAATGAAATGGTTTATTTCTTCTTTATAATCTAAAGTTGAGTTCTCTTTCATTGAAGTTTCTTGTAATTTTACTAAAAGTGCACTTAGCTTTAAATCTAAAGAAAGAAACCTCTTCATTCTATAAATGAACAAATGTATGCAAATTAAATTAGAAATATGAAGGGAAAATCAGTATTATATACATATATGCTGAAATTATAGATAATATAAGCTATAGAAAATAAATTGGTTTTGCATTGGAAAAGATGTACTACAACTTAATATTATTACTTTCTTCAGCTAAACAATTCTCAGTGAAACACGAAAGTATGGAATTATTGCTAAATATTAAAAAGATATGCTTATGACATTAGGAGTCAATACTGAGTAAAATATTTAATAAAGGTTAACAAAAAAATGTAGTAGACAAATGATTCATTATAGTAGTCTAATAATATCAAAATTCTAATAAAAATATGATTAAGATTGGCACATTTAGATTCATAGATATATATATATCATGATTTGAGATATTTATTGTGACTTCTATAAATCATAACAATATTGGTGAAGTCAGTAAATGTAAACTTAAACAAAGAATTGCTTTTCAGAAAACATAAAATCAAAACAAAGTTATATGTATCAGCAGATATACTGAAAAGTGTCAATAATTTAAATATAATAACGAAACCCAAATGAAAGTAAAATAAATAATTAAATGGAAAAGTATTATACTATAAAAATACTTTACATCAAATAATCTTTAATAGTGTAAGGATGTATTATATTGTTTTTAAAATTGTGGCCAAAAGATAGAAATTGATGTTTTATTCACTCTTATTAAGATAATAGGTTTGTGTTTGCAAAATCATTAATTTGTATTCTTCATCTATATGAACAAGAATATTTAACTACAAGTATCATTTATATACCTGCACTTTAGATGTAATATAGGAGATTTGAACACAGACTTTCAAGCTCCTTTTAGCTATTTACTCTAACTCATACAACCAATACACATGACCAAACATAAGTGTAAAAAAATGATCTCCAATATAATATTTCATGCTGAACCAGAACTCATCAGTTAGTTCAGATTATCATCTTTCATACATATATATTAACACACATATATAATCACTGCTTAGTTTATATTAAGACAGAAAATATTCAAGAATTAATGGATAGATTTTAATACACTCTATCCTCCAACTTTTCAGCCATCCATACTATTGAAAATCTGATGATAAAACATTCAATCATCTTTGTATTAACAAGGGATTTGGACATTTTATCATCAGATTTTCAATGGTATGAGAGGCTGAAGAATTGGATGGTGGAGCAGATAGAAGCCTGTCCATTAAAGTTTGAATATTTGCTATCTTAATATAAAACCAGCACTGCTTATATATGCATGGGAGATGATATGGATCAACTGATGAATGTTCATTCATCATGAAATTTGTATATTGGAGATCATTAACTTTTTCACATGTATATGTTCATGTTTATCAGATGTATGAGATAGATTGGATAGCTAAAAAGAGCTTGGGAGACTGGATTTAAATCCTCTATAATTATATCTAAACTCAAGGGATATAAAGTATATCTGTATTTAAATATATACTAATTTTAATATAATTACTTTTATGTACTAAATATTCCTATTACTATAGTGTACTAAATATTTTAAGAAATACGGCAACTACCTCCATGCCAACAAAGTTTTCAGAAAAAGGAAAATGAAGTACAATATAAATATGAAAAAGGATTCTAATATTAACTGATAATAATAGTAACAATAATTCTTAAATTTACATAATGCCTTTTATCAACATTCAATTATAAATAAAATAAGGACTTTTATACAATATATAAATGTATTTCAATGTATTGTCAATGAGTGTACATCTATGCACATGATTTTTATAGTTTTACTTTTATTGACACTGTTGATAATATGTTCTGCAAACAGATATTTATGTATGAATATAGAATGCTTGGACTTGAATAAACTGAATATTGTATTATTAAAATTTTGAAAGCAACTTTAAGAATATACTTAATAATATTGATAGAATAATAAGTACCAAAAACCTTTTTTTTTTGATGATACTTTTTTAACATTTACATAAAATTATTTTCAGGCTAGTTTTTTTTTTTGGTAATCATAAGTATACTGAACCCAACCACTTGATGGCATTGTTTTTCACACAATGCACATCAATATACCATTTTAGCAGCCCAACTTATGGCTAACACTACAACAGGGTTGTTTGAGCTATAACAGAACAGGCTGCCTAGATGGTGATGTATCCTACGATTACATAATCAAATACTATGCCCATTTGACTTGTGACAGTGTTCCTCAAGTGAGCACAATTCAACTCTTGCGACAGACTAATTTGATGGTGGCTGTATTTGAAGTATGTGAAACTATCAAAACATTCATTGTGGAAAAATTTTGAGAAAGTGTAGTGGATTTAGTATTACATATTAAGAATTGGCAGGATGTAATGTATGCTTCCCTACTATTTTAAACTGGACCCAACCTGAAAATCTTAGGGTTTTCAGCAGATTTCTGCTGAGTTCATGCACAAATGCATGTTTACTCATGAATTTGTGTGAGAACAGTAAAATGTCAGTAGCAAGTGTTCAAAATTGTTTGAAGGGAAGTGAATTGCCAGCCACAGAAGTTGATGCTATTGTGTTTTTCCAAAAAGAGAACATCCTACCAGATGCAAAGCTATGTGTTTGCAGAAGAAGCATGGTTTTAGTCAACTACAGGATCTGGGTAATTCCATTGCCACTATGGCAAGTGTACCTGGGGTCTGCATAAGGGAAGTTGGCTGGATGACTCCAAAATCCCATCACTTACAGCTTTGAGGCTCATCTCCTATTGGAGTCAAACAAACCATAATTCCCTGTCCCCTTAAAAATTGTTTTTTAAGGCTTTTTGAAAAAGGCAAAAAATAAAGAATGAAATTTTTGCTATCATATAAAGGTTTTGGTAGTGTAAATATTTTAAAAAAACTCATAATAAGAAAATAAAAGATGATAATTAAAAATCAAACCATCTCCCCTCCACCCTCTAAAAACCAACTATTGGTTTATTAAAAATGAATTGATTAATAATGCTTTCCAAAAAAAGCTCAAAATCAATAAAAATTTGATAATTTAAAAGCAAACCAACCCCCCTCCAATAATTTGTATATTTTGTGTATCTTTTTATATGTATTCTATATTTGAACACATTTAAAGCTAATATGCGAAGTTTCCAGTACATCGGCAAAAGATACTAAAAGATGATAATTAAAATTCAAACCAACCCTCCTCCACCCTCTAAAAACCAACTGTTGGTTTATTAAAACTGAATTGTTTAAGGTGTTAAAAAAGAAGCTCAAAATAAAAAAAAATGTGATAATTTAAAAGCAAACCAACCCCCCTCTACCATCAAAAAACAAAGTGTTTGTTTATTAAAAAGAAAAAAAAAACGTACAAGTTTTATGTATAGAAAGGGATAAAAAAATTTTTTTACTGTAATACACCTTTACCCCACTTAGTGATTGTCTACTTAATGATATTTCGCAATAGCGGTCATCATCAATTTGTACCCACTACTTCGATGTACAATCGATTATTCGCTATAACGACCGGGAAAAATTTTAAAAAAAAATTTTTTTGGCAGCCATCTTGAATTTTGCGTCACTGATGACGTCAGAGATAGCTATATTAAATTCATTTTACCCAAAAGCAAAAGTATATTATTGTAATATGTATACAGGTAATGACTTTGCTGTAATTGTATACACATACAATATTTTATTCATAAAACACTTAAAATATCTATTAACCTTTTAACCGCTAATTTTATTATTGGTTGTATCAGATAAAAATCAAATCTTTTAATTGGCCAACTCACAAACTGAAGACAAAGCCTATTGTTAAAACATATTCGCCTATAATATTAAATTCAACTCAGATACGTTTATAAAAAGTATATTATTAATTTTTCAGGTTATGAAGAGAACAAAAGTTCTTTCAAAAATAAATTGCCATTTATTTATTCTAAAATATTCAATATCGGCAACATAAAAGCTATAATATAAACAAAAAGATCGACTTTTACGTTATAGAAAAGTAAATATTTCTTTTTACTACATCTTCAATATTTGTACTAAAATCTTCAATATTTTTCGAAAATAATTTTGTTTTTTTATTATTCTCTCTGAAAATACTTTTTAATTTCCATAAATATAATTTTATAATAATTTAAATCGTATTCAAAATGAAAATCTCAGCGTTTTTCTTTATTTTCTTTGATCAGGCAGTTTCTTTATTCTTTCCAGCCAATCAGAATGTCTTTTTCGGCTGAGAGCATGCTAAGAACCAATCACAAATAATGTTCCTTCTTTGTTTAGGTTTAAATGCGTTTTTTTTTATTTTTTACTTGTAAAATAAATCGGAAGATGGCACCATCTTACAGAACTTTTAAAAACGAATTCAATACGTGTTTAACGAATATTTTCGTATAAAAACTAGCTGAGTTAGAGTGATGTCAGATGTCGACGAGGAGCCTCGTAAGAGGCAGGGAAAGAGTTAATTACTGAATCTATAATACTGTATACATCATATATAATAAATAACACAGCAAATGTTCATCCACTTTTTTTTAAAAATATGTATATATGTTCTACAATAATATCAACAAATTAAAAATTCTTCTCATTTTTCTTTTCAAAAACTTTATTTTCTTATCTCAATACTGAACATATACAGTATATATATTTATATAATACAAAACTTCAACGTTCATTTGTAATTAAATAATGTAAAAGAAAGAGTAATAAAATATAGTAGTGGGAGAGAGATATCATTGAAAATGACTGTATGAAGATAATCAGTTGAAACAAAGTTTTGTATTATATAAATACTGTTTATACAGTATATATATATATGTTCAGTATTGAGATAAGAAAATAAAGTTTTTGAAAAGAAAAAGGATTTTTAATTTGTTGATAATACTGTATACAAATACTTCAATATATAAATACAGTACAAGACAAATAAAATACCATCATCATAAACTTTCAGGAAAACACTAAATATGAATATTAAGCTGTGTGTGTGTGTGTTTCTTAAATATGATATATTATTTTTTAGAACACCTGGATAATTATGTAAAAATAGTTATTGATTTTGTAACTTCGTTAATAAACAACATATTGTTTACACTCAAGATGATTCAAATCAAAAGAAAAATATTTTAAAACGCAAATGTCGAATTAGAAAAGTTTAAAAAGAAAAACAGGTTGCATTCTACTCGAACGGGGGGGGGCGGCGAGACATTATTACATTACTAAAAATATACAGTAAGAAAAATAAACCTAGCTCTATGTTTTAGAAAATTAGAAATTAGATTTTTTACTTTTAAAATAAGTTGATTTAATTTGGAATTTATCATTAACTAAAATAAGTTGATTTTTTTAAATAGAAATTAAAAAAAAAAAAAACACTTCAGTATGGATTTTTTTTTCATTACGATGAAAACTTCTGCAGAAGAATATAAAAACTTTTAAATTCAAATTTAGTTACACTTTCACTTTCTTTTTGCTGTTCTGTACTTTTTAAAGTGAAAATATGCATTTTTTTTCCTAGTGATATAAAACTTTTCTTTTTAGATACCGTATTTAGTCATCATTGTCATGAAAAAATCAAGAAAATCTTTGAGCTTGGAAATCAATGTGGATATTTTACATCATTGGAACCGACCAATTTTTTTCCCATAAACCCCCATTATAATTACATATTTTGTGTACGATATTCTTGCTTAACGATGAGTTTTGGAGGACCAATTGCCCTCGCTAAGTGGGGTAAAGGTGTATTATGTAAAAAAACCAATAATTCAAAATCAAAATAAAAAAGTTGATAATTACACCATATAAAAACAAAGTGTTTTTTTTATTAAAAATGAAAGAAAAACCATACGAGTTTTATATATAGGAAAAAAAATTTTTTTACTGTAGAATTCTGTAAAGAAACCGACAGCTTGTGAAACGGCATATTGATATGTATTGGTCGAAAAGTAGCACCATCAAATGGTGGGGTTCAGTATAAATACTATTTTCTTTTTTTTTTCAAAGAAAGTTTTGTATTTTCATTAAACAATGTAATAAAATTTTTAAAAAGAAGTTTAAACAGCATAAAAAATAATTTGTAAAAAACATGAAAATATTCTACATTAATTTTTGCAACATTTTCACATTTCAACACAAAAATATATTATAAATGAGTATATAATGACAAGTACATAGAAATATGAATAAAACAAAATAATATAAATATGACATCTTTAAATGATACTTGAATAAGGTAAAAGGTTTAGAAAGAATCAAATAGTACAAAATATTAAATTTAAAAAACATTTAGAGATGAAACTGCTTAACAACACAACCCATTGTTCTGTGGTGATTACTTTTGCAAGCAAATCATTACCCTTTTATGATATTTGATGCACAATTTGAACTTGATGAAGAGTTATATATTTGCAAAACCAGTTAGCTGTTAATTACATTTAGAAACTGTCCTGTTTTAGATCCCATTCAAGTTTATTACATTAACTAAATATAATTGTATCATCTCTTGGCCAATTTTGGTTGCATATTTTTTATTTTATGCTTATTTTATAGTAAATTTGAAATTTAAAATTTTAGTTTAAAACAATCCACAATTGGCAATATATTTTGGGGGAAAATCCAATTTTCATTGCCATGTATTGGTATATAGCCCAGCCTCTTTTTTCTGGTTGGACAGGTGTCGAAATTGGCCATTGTTCTTGAGATGTTTCTAAAAGTTAAAGTCATAAATCAAAACAAAATGTTTTATGTGTTCATAATTGATTTTGAACATAAATAAATATATTTATTATAATTTTTTACATTCATAATTAAGTTTTTTTTATTAATTTATTGAAATATAAAGTTTGATTTGAAAAATTTTAAATTTTACATAAAAAATAAATTGTGGAAAAGTAACAACACTTGTCTGCTTTTCAAGATAAGTGAATAACATTCACAGCTGCTGATGACTGCTATTTGCATATCAATGACATTCTTTGATAAGAACAAAATGCAATTATATTTCATAAATATTTATGGATTTTATGATTATATTTTACAGGATATTGAATAATAATGTGTCTAGATTTAGAATTTTATTTAAAATATTTAATTTTAGACCAAGAAAATACAACAGAAATGATTAATCAGAGATTGTAAGTTATAAGAAATGGAAAAAACTCACCTGCATTCATATAATGATTGGTTGAAATTTAATTCTTTTGTTTTACTGCTGACTATTTTTCAAATGTTTTTCTTATATTTTTCTTTAGTTATTAACATTATTTTTTTTAATTTTTTGTTACATTTAACCAATTTGAAACTAAAATTATTCGATTTTTAGAAGCTGAATTGAAACAATTCTGTTTATTTTAGATTAATATTTTATGAATACAAACAGACTACAAATGTAATTGAGAAATAAAAGTTCTCAGATTTTTACTTAATGGACCAATACAATAATTAGGCAGACTTTATACAAGTTGATGATTTCAGCTTTAAAGGTTTAATACCACATACTAAAATCTCAAATCTCCTTATTCAACAATATGCATACGATTGCTATTTTTTGTTTGCTTAAAATTTATTATACATCCCTAAAAACATATTTGTTTAAATATAATGTTGGAAAATATATTAAAAAATTTTTTAACAATGGCTCACAATTTCTTCAAAATAAACACTTCTAAAGATTATTAAAATTTGGTGTGAATTCATTAAAAACAAAAAACTCATTAGTATTTTGTGTTTAAATAATAACTTATTTCTCTACTATAAATTCATTAACCATTTCAATATAAATAGATTTAATTTCTCTAAATATGATACATTACATAAATTACTTACAATTTTAAAATTTATCATTAGGATATTTTCTCTTTTCTTCAACATTTTTCAGAATTGTCATAGTTTATAATAATTTAATATGGTGCTAGGAGCAGCAGACTAGTGTTTAAGGTCCATGAATGCACTCATTTTGATCATCTTTAATCCTTGAAATTTTATGAACTCAGAAATTATAAATCCATTCAATTATATTTTATTTTCAATCAATATAATCACATTATATCTTAGTATAGAATAAAGTTAACAATTTTAATACCAGAAAATTTAAACACAATATAGCACTAATTGTCTGAAAGTTTGTGATGATAGTATTGTTATTCTAATTACATATTGAATTATTTGCATCATCTAATATTAATTGTTGAAAGTGTTTAAAAAAAATCAAACTTTATTTAAACTTTTAATAGTATATAACTTAGCATTATTTTCTTCTCTTCATCAGATGTTGCTGGTCAGACTAGTGGACAGTATTAGCAAGGAAATCAAATTTGGGATCATTAGGTTGTCAATAAAAAAATTAAAGCAATGTTCTAGTTAGTTAGGTCATTATCTTAAACTCAATATTCATAAAGCTTAAGTATCATGTTTGATTTATTTAATAGTATTGTCATTAGGGCTGCAGAAAGGAGTTTGCTATTAACTGAAAAGAGATCCTTTGATTCCTCCTGGAGGCCTTAAAGGAACCAAGAAGGGCAAATTACTAATGTCCATTCCATATGTTCTTGTCATTGCAGATGTTATTACTATATGGTTATTCATATAGTATACAAACATGAATGGGCTGATCAGCAACACCCATTAGTGAGCATGGTGAATTTATTGGCTTTTTACCTCTGAGTTTAAGATAAAAAAAACACCATAGTCTTTCTTTTCAGTTGCCTGATAAGGCGGAGTGAATGTATGTGTAAATGACAAATAATTTTCTAATAGATATATAAAATCATGACAGACAAAAATAAGTCATGATCCTTATACCCAGAAAGCTGTAAAGTCACCAACCAAGGCAACAGAGCAGTTGGTGGCCAAAGGCAGAAGGTGCTAAGATTCCCCTGATTGTGGACCCAGGCTGCCATTTGATGATGACTTTTTATTTTAGTGCTTACAACTGCAGATCACTTTTAAGTGAAGGAAGATTGCAAGAATTAGAGGAACTGTCTTATATTAAATGGGATATTATTGGTCTTTGTGAAGTTGGAAGAAAAATAAAGAGACAATTGATTTAAAAAAAAAGGACATGTACTGTACTATAAAGGCTTAAATATTGAAAATACAAATGAAGTAGAATTCATTATAAATAAAAAGTTGTGGAGATTGATGGTGTATCAGACAGAGTGGTAAGATTAGTTATACAACTTAATAGCAGATACCAAACACAGATAATTCAGGTTTATGCCCTAAAAAGTTCTCATAGTGATGAAATAGTAGAAGATTTTTATAAGGATGTACAAAAGGCTTTTTATCAGAGTAAACAACATTTTAGAATTGTTATGGAAGACTTTAATGCTGGAATTGGTAAACAAATGAAAGATGAAAGTGCTCTAGGTAATTTTGGCTATGGTAATAGAAATCAGAGAGGATATAGACTTGTGGAATTTGCAGGAAAAAAACCTTTATAATATGAATTTCTTTTTTTAAAAAAATGTTAAAAGGAAATGGACATGGAAACATCCAAATGAAGGTACAGCAGAATTGGATTATATTTTCACTAACAGAAAATACATATTTAAAAATGGTAATTTTCTTAATAAATTTAACACAAGAAGTGCCCAATCAATTAGTAAGATGTAAGATCTGGATTAATGCAAAACTAGAGAGAGAAAAATTATTTTAAAAAAAACAATATTTATAGTTGATATTCATAATCTTCAGAAACATTCTAATGAATTTAAATTACAAATTACAAATTGGTTTCAAGAATTAGTAGATTTTGAACATGATTCAAATTTGAATGAAATTAATAAGAAAATAACTGATATACTTTTAAAACGGCAACAAAGATAGATGCTAGAAAAAAGCAGTACTTGACCAATAAAATTTCTACTGAGAATAGAGAATTCATGAAGAAAAAAATGAATATGATGATATACAAAAATGATGCAGTAAAAAAAATTGAATATCTCAAATTTTGTAAAATGGTGCAGAAAAGAGTTGAAAATGAAATAAGAAAGTATAACTGTGAACAAGTAAGGAAAGATGCAGAAGAGAATAATAATCCCAAGAGTATCAAGTAACATTTTGCTATGCTAGAAAAAAGCAGTACTTGACCAATAAAATTTCTACTGAGAATAGAGAATTCATGAAGAAAAAAATGAATATGATGATATACAAAAATGATGCAGTAAAAAAAATTGAATATCTCAAATTTTGTAAAATGGTGCAGAAAAGAGTTGAAAATGAAATAAGAAAGTATAACTGTGAACAAGTAAGGAAAGATGCAGAAGAGAATAATAATCCCAAGAGTATCAAGTAACATTTTGCTATTGGTAGGAAATTTATATCTGCAATAAAAAAAGATGGAATTGTTACTAAAAGGAGAGATGACATCATAAAATGGGTAGCAGACTTCTATCAAGAATTATATGGTAATAAAAAAACAAGTACCTCCTATATCTATTATATCTTTAAAATTGCCCAGAATTTTAGATAAAGAAGTGAGACATGCAATTAAATTTATAAAGAAAGAAAAGGTTCCAGGTAATGATGAAATTATAATTGATATATTAAAAGAAACAGGTAAAGAAATAGAAAACATTTTCAGCAAAGTTATATACCAAATGTCTAAATGATAAAGATGTACCAAGACAATTAGCATTCGTTTACAGAGAACATTGGATTTCAACCAAACTAGACAACAAGCTGGATTTAAAAGTGGTTTCAGTACAGTAGATCATATTCAGGTATTGAAAGAAGTTATAGAAAGGACAAATGAATATGAGTTGACATTATGCTTTGGATTTGTTGATTACAAAAAGGCATTTGATTCTATAAACATTTCTTCAGTGATTAAAGAATTGGATCATCAAGGTATAGATCCAGGATATTGTCATATTTTAAAGAATATTTATAAAAATGCAACAGCAGCAATTAGATTATATAATGATACTAAAAAAAGTCAACATTGAGAAGGTTGTAAGACAGAATGACTCCATATCTGCAAAACTTTTTACAGCAGTGTTGTGAGAAGTATTTTGCGGATTAAAATGGAAAGTTAAAGGAGTGAAAGTAAATGGAGATTATTTAAGTCATTTACATTTTCCCAGATGATGTAGTTGTTTTTGCAAATAATGCTTTAGAGATGCAGGAAAAGTTGCAGTAGTTCTCAAATGAAAATAGGAACATAGGACTAAAGATAAATGTTAAAAAGCCTAAACTAATGTTTAATGGATTTTCTCAAAATATGAAAATAAAGATTGATTATGATGAGTTAAAAGAAGTTAACAGTTACAAATACCTTGGTCAGATTATTAATACAGATAGAAACATAATGGATAAAATTAAGCATAGAATTAAACTTGGTTGGAGTACTTTTTGTAGAAATAACTTGATACTAAAAAGAAATATGCCTATGTGTTTGAAAAGAAAGATTTTTAATAAATGTGTTTTACCAGTTCTTACTTATGGATTTGAGACTTGGATACTTAATAGAAGAGCAATGCAGAGACTTCAGACCACTAAAAGAAATATGGAGAGATGCATGTTGGGAGGAATAAAAAGAGATTCAAAACACAATAAATGGATAAGAGAACAAACAGGTGTTACTGACCTCATTAAAAAAAAAATAAAAGTCTGAAAAGGAGTTGGGATGGATATATTACTAGAGAGATGATCATAGATGGACAATTGAGATCTTAAAGTGGATTCCAAGAGATTGTAAAGAACCCAGAAAAAGACCATATGTGAGATGGATGGATGAAATAAAGTGTGCAAGGATAATGTGGAGAAGAGAAATTAAAGATTGGAGAAGATGGATTGAATTTGGAGAGATTTTCATCTTGAAGTAAATTGGTAACGGTTGACGATTATAATGACTGTCAGTAGTCAGGACAACAACAGCTTAAGAAAAAGGAAAATGTTTCCAGTCCAAACATTGTGTTATATACTAACCTATGCGCAATTATTAAAAGTCGAATGTGTTTGAATAGTTTAAATAAATTTGAATTTTTCTAAAACCATGTAACTATTAGATGATGAAAATATTCCATCGTATAATTAATTAAATAATAACAACTTTCAAAATAGAGTGACATCTTTTTTTTTTGGAGGGGGGGGGGGATGCTTGTCCAAAATAATTTAAAGACTAAGTAGGATTAAAAAGTTTTGTTAAATTAATGAAAAAAGTAATTCTTAATAATATTTTTTCTATTTTTTTAAATAAATAGAATGATTAATGCAAAACAAAATTTGATAACGTATTCGTTAAATAAATATAATGAAAATTGTTCAGTGGTTAAAGAAATAAAACGGATAACGTATATTTAAGCTCAATATCATTATATATATATATATTACTATTGATAATGCGTTTAAAAAAGCAAAACAAATGTAAATCTAATCTTTTTTAAATTTTAGACAAAGTATTCAAAGTATCTTAAATCGTTGGTTTAAAAAAAATGTTTTGCTAGCATAATAATTATTAGATCGTATTTTAAGACATTATTTTAATAGATTGTAACAAAGATAATGTTATTATCAAACCTTTTTTTTTTTTTGAAAAGGAGAAAGAAGTAAAATGAGTTAATAATAAGAGTATCATTAGATAAGTTAAATGAGAGTAACATATTGAACTTCATGTTATTTTTTAAATCATATAAATCTTGATGGACATTATATTATATAAATGTTGTAATTGAAAAAATGACCTACATTTTTTTAATATATTGTGCAAATAATAAGGTTAAATTAGTCCAGAAATTTATTAGTATATTAGTTTACATTTACTGTTTTGCTTAATATATTATGCTTTTTCCAATCAACGCTTTTATACAATAGACGCGTTTAACCAGAAAATGAAATAACTTGTTCAACTGGTTGATATGGATAATCTCGAATGTCTCTCATTTATTAAGTTAACATAGATTATTAACTTAAAAATGTATATTAATGCCTGAAATAATTATGTATAATCGCAATTCTATTTTTTTTATTACTAGTTCCTTTATTCTACAAATTTCTGTATTTTATTATACAATTATTTATATTTTATCTTTACTATTTTACTGTACATAAAACAAGAATGGCATTTAAAAAAAACGTGTCATATAAATAATAATTAATTACTTTTATGGTTGTTATGATTATGTACATATATATATGTATGTGTGATTGCGTGTATATATTTAAAATCCAAATAGTATATTGGTCTCCGTATTTATGTTTCATTCCTACAAATTGAAGATTGATTTTGTTTAGACATATAATTTTCTAATCACAGATAGGCTTAGCATATTTCTTTTAGATAGATAGCTTTGTCAATTCTGTTACCCATTTAGTATTAGTCATTAAATGGGTGCCTATCAATTATTATTACAAAATAACGGTCGTAGGTTAATTTCGATTGATATAATAATGTAAATGCATCAAGTGTAATATGAGTGTCCATTACTGAATATATGTATACAGGCAAAACTCTCTATACAGTAGTGCCATCTTGTGCCAACCAGAGTAATCATGGAGAGTTTTGCCTATTTAATAACAGTTAATGTGCTAGCACAAAAGATGGTGATCATGCGAAGATATATATATATATTGTAAGGATAGCTTACAATCCATTTTAAACCTACCCTTATATGTCCACAATAGTAGACTAAACTATAAAAAAGGACATAAGCAGAAATAATAGGTTAAATACCTGATATTTAATTTTATGTATGCAAACATATATATGCACACACTTGAAGTTTGTTTAATAAGCACCAAACCAAGATAATATTGAAATAATGTAAATGCTCTTTTTTAATAAAGAAGAAAAGTTTGATCTTAAAGACCTCTTATATATATACCAATAATGACTTGTTTGTAAAGTGCAGACATCATAATTTCAGACAACAATTTAGTCAATGTGATGATGACCTGAGGACAAGTCAATATCTAAGCAAACGAGTGTTGAAAATGAGAATAGAATTTTACTCTGTAAAATTATTACATAATTTTATTACATATCATCAACAACCATTAATTTGCATAACTATAGGTATCTACAGTGATAGCAAAGGAAATTAAAAATGCAAGTGTGCTAGACAAGGAAAACATGGTTGGGTATAAAATCAAACCCAAGTTATTTCCATTCTCTGTCACATTTTATCAAGTGTTATAACAATGGCAAACAGCAAATAGCTTAATATCAAACATTAATAAAATGGATGATGTGTTCGAAGATATCTATTCTGCATACAATTTTAAAGCACTAAAAATTAAAACAGATTGTTGTCAACGTTTGAAATGGTAGAAATCAATAAGCTTTAGCAGTGTAATCAAAGGATTAAATTAATTTTATAGCGACAATCAAAGACAGAAACATGCACAATAAAAATTAAACAAAAAGGGGATGTTTTATATCCACACATACTGATAAGTGATGAAATAAAACTGTCCTTTGCATAAATTTATTCAATACTGTAACGGTCAAGTTTTGAACATCCGCTTAACAGAATCTAGAATCCAGACAAAAAGACCAAAGTTGACCAGACCAGGATTGTGACATCCTGAATCTGATCAAACTTCAATTCATTTGCCTGTACTCCATGACTCAAGACCCTATGAATGACCACACTTGAAGTTACACATAGTATATCTATCTTTCACGGCCAGCTTATGGCAGGTAGAAGTATGAAACTCAGGACTTAAATATATATGTATTAACTAAGACTGAATTGGATGGAAATAGGAATGAGAAATAATCTGAAACCAGAATAAATTTAACATATATTTATTTAACAAAACATTATTTAATGTGGGAAAGCGTGCAGGCTTTATAATGTGAGGAGTTGACATGTCTCCTCATCAAATTTTTAACTTTAATATAAAAATACATTTTTAAATAATCACCATGCTGTGCCCAAATAAGATTCTGCCAATACCTATTGGAAAGTGGGAGCTGCTATTATAAATTTGCTGTACCAGTCTTAGGCAAAATATTTATTATCTTTTTCTTTTAAATATTTCTTTATTTAAACATTTAAAAAAATAAATATTTTAAGCAAAATATTTATTTCGACATTACTTTAATTAAGTGTGAGCATATAATTCAGCTCAGAGTAGAGATTGAACCTCCAAACCAAAGATATAAATGTCAGTTTAATACTGAATACTTAATTAAATTATGGGACAAGAGTTGGCCATAAAGAGATCACCGACACACTACAGCATTGGCAAATTACAATAACAGAATGCCCTGCAGATAAATTAGTCAAGGGTTTTCATGATAAACACTGGTAAGTACCCTGGGACCGAGTGTCCTGCTGCCAAAAAAGGGTCAGGGTGGTTAACATGACTGCTGGGAATTATTACATCCGGTCTTACTAGTGTGCATCCCAAATGAAGGTAAGATGGGATAGCCTTTCCCGAAGTCCCATATTAAGAAGATGCAGCAAAACATTAAACATAGAACTTGAATTTAAGATATCTAATCCGCCAAGTGAAAGTATGATATTAATTATTATAAAATATGGGACAATAGCCTAGTCAGTATTACTATCATTAGCCAATTCTAACAACACTATATAAAATCAAGCAACATTAGAGGGATAAAGAAAATATAATAAACTCTGGTTTATAGGTTTTAATCTATATATATAATTTATTACAGGGGAGGGGAAAGTATATTGATCGAATAGCCATATAATTTCTGAATATACTTTCATATTACTAAGACCAGCACATTATGTTACTCTCAATAAGATAAAATTCAATAGCAGGATACACTACATTTAAAATTAAACAAAATTATAGGAATTCGAACCAGTGAGCATCGATAATGTTATTGAAAAAATAGTTATGGGAAAGATATTTGCAATTATATCTCCACTTATTTATTATATTTAAATGCTCGCTGCTTTGATGCATTGGCATATTAATAAGAATAACAATAAATAAATATTATAGGCACAGCACAATGATAGATAAAGACATGAGCATAGGTTACATTTAGTTGAATTAAGATATAAACAAGTTATACAAATGAAATAATATTTACTCAAATGAGAATTTACAATAAGCATTTATAGGAGTTTAAAAAAAATTACAATTTTTTTATAGATTGCTAGCTTTAAACTTTGATATGGAAAATTAATTTAGTAATAGTTCGTTAATACAGAGCTCTGAGAATATGGATTAGCATTACCGATTAATTAGTTGCTGATCTGTAGAAGCAGATATTGGCTTTCAGGCAGTATAGTCTTCTTGAACAGGCATAGCTGGACAGTTTCTTGTGGAATCTCCAGTGGTTGAAGCATCGGCTAGCAGTGATTGTACTATTCTTTCATTGGGTTTAGAAACAGCCATCGCCTTTCTCCCATCAGATCTTTCAAAGATCTATCTGATGTGGATTCAGCATGGCAACACCCTTCTAAAAGTAATGACCTCCCTCCTACAAGCTTAAAATTGACTCTCTTTGTACTTTTCTTAGAAAAGAATCTGCCATGCCTGGAAAACCATTAACTCTATCTAAAATATTACACTAAAAGGTCAGATTTCTCAATTTGATCAAACATACTTTTATTTAGGCTTCAAGATGTCGCAAATCCTCCTCTAAGTGTCAAAATAGTTTTGCTACAGCGTTTTTTAAATGACTATATTTTCTATAAATAAATGTAGTATAATAATTATCAACTTTTTATTTGACTTAATCCCAGGTGCAGTGGACTTAAATGCAAATCTGTTTATCGCTAACCTTTTATTTCTAACTAAAAACTTTTTGCTCTTTTACAAAAACAAAATCACACCACTCTATATATATATTATATAAGGTGAATTATACATCCACATATGAATTTACATTTATTAAATTTAATAAATTGACATCTCTACTATTTAAAAATTACAATATTAAATTTTATATTTTATAAATAAATGATTTAACATTATATTCACTGTAATAACTATTAGCTTATATATGTAGAGTGTTTATTCTTATGTGCTTATATAATGCTGCACACCCAGCCATGATAGAAAGGTTTATATGTTTATTTAGTAAAATATTCATTTTAATAGGGTTTGAACCCAGCACAGATGGGTTTGGTGGTTGAACTGAAAGATGCAATGAACAGGGCTTGAACCTGACCATTGCATATCACCGAACTTGTGAAACAAAAAAAAAACAATAAAAAAAAAGATTTTACTTAGGGTAAAAAAAAATATTCTACAGTCATGAACATGATGAAAACTTTATGATAATAAAATAAAAAACTTATGGTACTATTCACACACAAAATGCAAGCAAGAGTACTTTAACTTTTTTTTTTAAAAAAAATAAAATAAAATATTTACAGTTTGAGTTCTATATATTACATACATATTTTTGATATCCAAATGGGTATCTGACAAAGTTGGTGGGGTTGGGGAGCTTTGATTTTTTTAGGGTGAGGTTTTATTCTATCTGAAATGATGATGTGACCTAAGAATGAGATTTCTTTCAGAGCAAAGTGGCTCTTTTCCAAATTGAAGGTAATGTTTTCACACTCCTTGAAATATACGTTTAAGTACTTAATGTGTTCCTCCATGTCCTTTAAAGCTATCACAATATCATCAATGTAGCAGACCATATGGTCTTGCAATTCCTCTGAGAGTACTTGTTTGAGACAGTGCATCAATTCTGCACCAGTATATTTTTGATCTCTTGGATCAAGGACCATCTGCCAATAACTTGCAGTTAAATCCAAAGTGGAAAAAATAGTATTTCCAGCCAGATGGATAAACCCTTCTTGGATAGGTGGGGAATGTCTTTCTCTGGTATGGTCATACTCTTCAATTTGCAAGCATCAAGGCACAAACAATAGTCACCACTCCTTTTCCTTATGACCACTAAAGGATTATTGTAAGGGAATGGTCCCCGTTCAATGATTCCCCATTCTATCATCTGTTTAATTTGACTCTCTACTTCTTCTTTATATTGGACAGGGATTGGTTAGGTTTTGGATTGGGCATATGATTCCTCTTTTAATCTAATGTGGTGTGTATCACCTTTGATTTGACCTGGGACTTGGAAAAATACCTTGGAATAGTTTTCCAATGTTTCTTTAATTTGGTTCCTGTCTCTGGGATTGGCAATCATTGCTTTTTATACCTTTGTCAAGATCAATTCCAAGCCAACCAGTTGAATGATACAACTGTGGTTATCCACCTAATACTTCTGGGTGTTCTGAAATTTCACAGCCTCTTGCTTTATGTAACAGGTCCTTTGGGAATAATCAATTATGCCTTCATGTTGTAAATAAAAAATCTGATCCCAACACCACATCGTAAATGAATCCATCCATGCCTAAAAAGATTTATTCTCACCTCTAACCATATTTGGTAATTTTCACTCATTGATTTACATCCATTTTCCAGAGTTAGGCCAATGGGCCATGTTAGGAGCTTCATGAATTCTTTTAATCTCTTTATGTTTTCAAACCAAGTTTTTGATATCAGGGATACATGCCTTCCCGAATCCATTAATGCTTGCACTCTCTGGGTCTTAACTGTTATCTGCACAATTGGAAAGAGATTTCCCATGTTATTGTTTCTGGCTCTATCTCCTTCATGGATAATTGTGGTTCTTGGATTTTTTTCGGTTATTTTTCCCAGTTACTTTGATCCTTTTGTTCCAATCCTGTGTCTCTATCCCTAATAGAGTTTAAAAATTTTCCCATCTCTGGGATGGTGTCAATTTGGCAGCTTAACATCATTCTTTGGACCCACATGGGCATATTGTTCCTTATAATGTGTATAACACATGCATCAGAGTACATGAATGCAGTCAGGGTTTGAAACTTTGCCACTTGTTTAAAAAATATTGGGTGAGGGTTTCTTGACAGCTACCTTGATATTTTTCAGCAGTCAACATCTGAATCATATCTTCTTGGGACTCATCACTCCAAAATTGCCCTATCATGGCTTGTTCATGTTCTTTGAAGTTTTGGAGTTTCTGTGCTAATGACCTCCACCACTCCTTCGCAGGTTTGTCAAATAATGACTCACAAAAGCCACTTTCTCAGCCTCATCTATTGCTTGAACATGGAACTGTTCCCTCAGACTTTCCATCTGCTCTATTGGATTCCCTCCAATGATAGTCCCTGTGAGCCATTTGAAGGGGTTTGAACTTAATTGTTTGTAGTCTTCTCATTGGCCTCTGTTTCTATGATGGCTATTCTTTGATCTATGACTTCTTGGTGCTTTTGCATCATTTTCTTGATTTCATACCTCATTGTTGCCATAACACTGTTCATCATCATTTTTGAGTTTTCCATCATTATGGACATCATCTCAGACATCAACTTCTCTTGGTTTTACATTGTGACTTCTGGACTATTGAGATTAAGTGGTTCAGTATTCACACTCTCTTCAGAAACTTTCTGTTGTTCCTCCATCTGCTTTTTTTTTGTGCACTCCATCTAAAACAAAAAAATTTTGTAAAAAAAAATTTTTTTTTTTTTCCACTTCGCTTAAAATTTGAACTTCTTTTTCACTTGAAAAAAAAACTGTTTAAACTTTTTTTTTATTCTGAGATTCTTTTTTTTTTGTGGGATAAACAAAACTCTATATATATACCTAACTTTAATGGGTTACACCACCCTTCCATCCTACTACTACCTGTTCCCCCTTTAATTCATCTCCTGCTCTGTTTACTGCCTTTAGTTATAAAATTATTTGCCACTCAGCTAAAAAAAATTTAGCAAAAACTTAACTATTTTCCTATATGAAACAAAATAAATTTATTCTTTTTACCTCTGGTTGGTTTCCTGTGCCTGGACAGATTTGACATTTGATCATGTGCCACTTGGTTGATAACAATTGGTTTACATGATTTAATTTACATTTACATTGTACTGACTCTTTAACCATTTCATTCTTCCAGGTTTGAATCTTAAATAACACTATTTTGTGTTTGAAAATATTTAATTAAACTATTGGCAATTTTTTTTTGTAAGGGTGCCAGCTAATAGAATATATATGCTTTATTATTAATAATTTATTGACCCAAGTCTCTATTAACAAACATTTGTTGCTATTACACAATTTTCATTTAGTTATTTTTTTATATCACAATATTTTTCACACTTTGAATGTTTATTTATATATCAAAACATACAGTATTTGGTTTATTTCTCTTTTACATTTTACATATGAATTAAAAATCACAGATAGAAATAAATCTGATCTGTTTTCTTTTCTATTTTGAGTATGTTTACATATATCACTTTTAAATTCTGGGTACCAGCTAAGTGTGAACCCATTATTTTTACTCTCTACCACAAAACAAAGCCAAAAAACATATATGTGTATTTTATACATTTCATTTTGTCAATATAATCATCATGGTGTAAGTATTTATCTAAAATTCTCACCATTTTTGAGCATCAAAACTCAGGAAACAAAAATCTTATACATATACATTATTCATTGCTGTGTCAAACAGCATAAAAATACATTATATATCAATTAAACATTATTCATGGTTTTGCAGTGTGTGCAAAACATCATACAAACTCAAGAAAAAAATCTTACATATATTTATTATTTAGTGTTATTCAAAGAACATTATATATATATGCTTAACATTATACAGGGTGTGGACATATTTAATGGCCCCATGTTGGGTTGCCAAACCCAGAAGAAAAAATATGTATTGGTCAAAAAACACATATTGATCCAACAAACCTCTGAACACAGCTAAAGTACCTTGAGTCTGACAATGTACAAGATATATAAATCAGGTACATCATGGATTCTGCCATATTTATCTATATCCCCAGGTCAAAGTTATAATCAATAGCCTTTCTTGATGATACGATCGAATTCCTTTACTTTCACCATGCCAGCAGCTGAGCCTTAAAGCATGAGATTGTATATTTTACTGAGAACTTGGGTGATTGATTTATACATAATTTTAAAATTGAAAATTATTTAAAATAAAAGTAAATAAAATGATTTGAGGAACACTGGAATTTTTTTTTTTTTTTTTTTTTTTTTTTTTTTTTTTTTTTTTTTTTTTTTTTTTTTTTATTATATTTAAAATTTTATTTTTTTTTTTTAAAAAATTATATATTTTATATTAAATATATATTATATTTTTTTTTAAAAATTATTTATAATTAATTAAAAGATTTAAAAAAAAAAAAAAAAAATTATTAAAAAAAAAAACCACCATTAAACCTACAACAAAAAAAATAACAACTACAATAACCACCAAAAAAATCACCAAACTAAACCAAATAATACAAATTTAAAAAAAAAAAAAAAAAAAAAAAAAATTTAAAAGTTAAGTCACATAAAGTAAAACAATCTCTTTTAAATATTATTTAATAAAAAAAAAAAAAAAAAAAAGACAAAAAAAAAAATATATGAAAAAAAGAGAAAAAAAAAAGAGGAAGAAAAAAAGAAGAAGGGAAGAACACCCGCATTCCCATCCCAAAAAAGAAAAAGAAAAGAAAAAAAACAACATCCATTCATTTCCACCAAATAGAGAGAGGAAAGAAATAAAGTAAATAAACACACCCCCCTCCAGGGGGGCCAGGGGGGCAAACCCCCCCTCCCAACCACCCCATCTAATTCACAAATGAAAACAAAACCAGAACTAACTTCAAATCACCAAATCAATGATCGTTTTAGGTCTGTTCATGAAACTCCAAGCATTCTTTATTAACCCAATATATGATAATCATTAAATATGAATGAATTATAATTAAATAGCCTTAAATGATCTAATACTGCATAGATACTGCATAGAGACCAACCTGCATAAAGAACTACTTTATGTAAATATTTAACCTACAAAATCATACATATAGAAATAAGAAAATTTATTTTTTGAATAAATCCCCCTTTCCCTCTTACCTAACTAAAAAAAAAGCATGATAATAACTGATGCTATCCAGCAGCACTGTCACAATGTCAAAATCTATAGCATACTATTTTTGCTTTAAATTACAGAGATATAAAATAATAGAATTCCATCCTGGGAATTCTATAATATATTTATTTAAAAATTATGGTAAGTTTATCTTGAAATATATATATATATTCGACATAACTTCACTTGCGACAATAAAAACTAGATCAACTTATTTTATTTTAAAATTTACTCGTTCTTTGCTAAAAACTTTCTTTCCCTAATAAACATAACTTGCTCTCTTAGCAAATTACTCTCTTGGTGCCTCCATGAGTGAAGTTTGTCGAAATAATAAAAAAATCAACACATGACATCTCATGCTAAAAGTAACATAAAAACAAATAAAAAAATTCATATTTAAATAATCAAAAATATTAAAATTTATGGTGAGCTTGAGTTATGAAGACATTATAATTTAAGAGAAAAGGTCAAAGGATCAGTTAAGAGATTTTTAACAAAAAATAATTTTGACATTTTTTAACGCTTTACAAAATGAGATTTACATTCTAATAATAATTTTGTAAAATCTGGATGCCTACCTTGGTGCTCCCCAGGATGAGTTCTGTGGGTGAACATTGATGTTTTGTGGCATTTAAAGGCATGTTCTAGCAGCAGTATGTCAGAAGGTTTCACATCTTAGGAGGAAATGGGCAGTGAATTTCCCTTTTACTCGTCACTTACCATTTTACATATGTGGAGACATTCTCAAACTCATTCTCTTCTGTTTTCGCCTTTTTTAAAAAAAAAGCACCATTATTTATATCTTTCTAATGGTATACAATTTTTCTGTTGCCCCAGGTCATTTGCCTTTTTAAAATAATAGGGATTATGCTTTTATTCTAATTTTAGAAAGTTTGTACCTCAATAAGGATCAATAGATTTCAATATAATTTTATGTTCATTTTTATTTTAGATAATGCTGTAGAATCTCTACTAATTACTGAATAGAAATTCCAAAGTAAATGGATTTTTGGTAATTCATCAATACTTTAATTTAAACATTTATTTTAAACTTCTTATCGAGATACAAATCTTTCAGAAAAGGCCATCTTGGATTTTTAAACTGAAAAAAAAAAAAAAGATATTTTAAACATATAAATTATATAAAAAAAAATTCTAAGTTTATTACTTGAATTTATTTTCTTTTAATAATAAAAATAGAATAATTTAGTATATATGATTGTCACTATCCAAAATGAATTTTAGGATTTATTCAGGATAGTTTAAAAAAATGTTAAAAAATGTTTTTTTTAGAATAATAAAAAAAAAAAACATTAGTAAAATAAATGATTAGGAGGGTCAGACTGTGAAACGGCAAATCTGACACAGATTTACCATTTCAATATTGATGATAACAAATGATTAATATGGTTAGTTTGAAGTTGAAGTAATTACAGTGTTGTTTTTTCAATCTGGTTTTTGGGTATTTATGCATACTTGCTTTATTCATAAGCACACATTCTTTTCATATATCATTCTACATAACTATTGCATTCTCTTGCTAATCTATTTATTTTAGAATTATATTATAACTTGAAATATTATTATAATACTCTTCAAAATATATTCTTTTCTCTTTTAGATTTCTGTTTTTCTAATATTAATTGTTTATATCTAAAAGGAAACAACCTTTAAAGATAAATAAATATTTTATCCAGTAGTAATTTCAAAAATGAATACCAAATCAGAAAAAAACAATGGTTCATTTTTTAAATATCTTACAAAAATTAAATATTAGATAAAACATGATATGATTTAAGTAGATTTTTTTTAAATCAGTTAAAACCAAAACAAAACATTCACTCTTCTTGATATATTTCAGTCATTATTTTCAATATTTTTATGCAATATATAAAGAATAAAATCAAGGATTAACTTCAAACGTATATACATTTATAAAGTCAGTGCAGAATAAAGGTTTTTAAAAATAATAAGAATAAATTGCAAACACATTTTTTTGTTTTATCAAATGATTCATATAACTTATGTCTGAGTTATCATAGTCAAACAGTTCTTCAGCAAGATTCTTACATAGCTTCTTGTGAAGATTATATAGTTCATGCCTTAGGATTTTCTTGAACATCTATGGAATTACATAATGGAGACAAAGCCAGGATGTCCACGTATACATTTTCTGAGCAAAGTTTAACTCCTTTTCTCTATCTAGCTTACAGTTTTAGGTAACTTTTTTATTTGCTAAATTACATGTCTCATTCATTGTAAATAGATTTCTAATATTGCAGAATATTAAAAAAATTCTTAGAGTAACATATTAATGTTGCAAACATAAGCTTCAATGTGAATTCAAATAGCTGATAAGATTATCAATTTTGTAGACACTAATAGATATTGTGCCGGTCGGATTTGTATGTTCATGTAACAAGATCTAGCATCTAGGCAAAAGTACCTCAAATCCAATCGTGCGCAAGATACACAGGTCAGGAACACTCACGAATTCTGCCCAATTTGCCTATTTCCCAGATCTATAACATTATGAGCAACAATCCCGATGACATCGATTAATTTACTTCTCACCCGCCGGCATCAATCATTGGAGACACAAAAAGACTCTAGGCTAAACTTATATGATAGAATAACTTAATAACTAGCTATATTTTATGAGCAATGAAGGCTCACAACCTAGCATATTAATTATGTATTGAGCGGAGATCATCTAGTCATATTTAGCATAAGTAATAACTTAATATATTATCTTAACTAAAAAAAAGCAATGGCTCAAGTTTGATATATATATTTATTTATTAATAACAAAATTATGTCGGGTTATTTACCTGACAAGAGTCTCGTAAGTATTATAGATACGTGTTTGATTCATATTTAATGGTAACATAAGATTTGTGGCTATGCCAATAATATATATATGTGATTTAATGAATTAGCGCTATTAGAATACATTACTGGAATACTATTACACCCCCAGAGATGAAGAGCATTTACTTAATTTAAACAACAATAATTTTACAAGCAGATATTATATTTGGTTACATTCAATATTATTATTAATTTGGAGTTATATATAATTAATGCACGGGATGGGTAATGAATAATTAGATAAACGATACTAAATCTATCACATTAATACTTATATTAAACTAATGGAAATATGTCTGTTTAAAGAAATCATTTCATTATGGCTTATGAATACTTCTGGGTGACTAATAAAACACTGAAAAGCGGTGCGTGCATGGCGGCTGATTGGGTCAGTCTAATTATGGATCCTGGAATGTGCTTCATGAATTTTTAATAATGAAGTGGACCGATTTTCTCTGCAAATGTAGGCAGGGTCGGTTTAATGAATGAAAGAGTCCAGATTCCCTGGAGTGAAGTACAGGTGAATCATGGATGATGAAGAGTGGTCGGCAATGTCATTATCGGGCTGGATTTTCCAGAGTGATCCCTGTATAAAGCATGCACATAAGACCAAGTATGTCCCCAGGGTTGTTTTACAGCCTGGTTCAAGGACATTAAGAACGATGATGGGGCTCGACTTCGCAGATGCCTCCATGTGAGAAAGAAGCATAAATATATATATATCTACAAAATGGCCTTTATGCACATAACGCTTAATAATATAATATAAATATAATTCTAAAATTAAAGATTATCGAAACATATTTATTGCCCACAAATTATGAAATATTCAGCGTAATGATATGGCTTCACTAAGCAAACATGGATAATAATTATACTTAAATATAAAACTAAGCTCTTAAGATCCCCCTCCCCCTTACATTATGTTACTTAATATTATTCATTAGTTTTTACCCATTTAATAAATCTCAATTTTGGTTAATCAATGCCCTTGTGAAAATATATAAATGATTACAAAGTAAGTGGGTGGTGGTAATAGCTAAGATGGGCTTTACATATATAATATAATTTAAGAATGAAAGATAGCACATTATTTAGGAAGGGGAATGTGAAAAACAGATGTCAATCTGTTTTTCTACAGTAAACATAAAAATATAATTAATTTATTTATCTAAAATCGCGAGCACCTGGGCAAGTCGAATAAGACTTGTTTTGCTGAAATTATAAATTATTTACCCAGTAAATGATGGGTGGGGAAACGAAAATGAATTATATGCTGGCGATTTTAGAATACTATTGGCATTTATTTTAAAATATAAATACATAAATGTAAATGAAAATTATTTGCCGCTTGGAAATAAAAAAAAAAACATTATATAGGAGGTTTAATGTAATTAGTTATATAGAGTTATATGAATACATATTTTGAAGACATTTAAAATAGATGATTTAACTTATAAATATTACAGAGAAGGCAGGATTTAAGAATTGCAAGTGTTCAAAGTTATTTTACCTTGCTTATTTAGAAGAGCGATTTCACTAGGAGTCAGTCCATTGGTATTGTTTTACTAGATCTAGGGTAGCATTATTAATTTGAGAGATAGCATTTCACTTTTCACTGGAAAAATATATATAAAGTTCAGTAGTATGGGATGCAGAGCTTCGTTCATGGGAATAGCATATTAGAATGGAGGGACAAGGTGAAGTTTCCTACTCATGACACATTGAGTGAGAATTAAAACTGGCATGGAATATGTACAGCAACATAGTTATTTAATGGTCTCCTCCCTGTGGATTCAAATCCAGCAGTATATATACTTTTATTTTGAAGCTGTAACTTAGCAACTACTGCTGAACCTGAGGTGGTTTAAGCATTTAGTTTCATCTGGAATAGTTTGACTGGATACTCTTATCTAGTAAGATGTTTGAAACAATGCATGTTTGTTATCAGTTTCTCAAATGATTGTTTTAAAATATATCTTATGATTTTAAAACAAGCTAGTGTGGACAATTTCCACTAATGGGTTTATTTTATTATTACCAATTTGTAATCTTTTACTTTAATCTAAGGGGTCTTCTGGGTAATTGTTTTTGAGAGACTTTTTAACAAGATTGCATAATTTCTGGCTACAAAATTATATATGAAAAAATAATAAGTTTCATATATAATACCTTATATATATATACTATAACTATTAATACATTCGCAATCTCCTACACTGAAATATATAGATATTTATTATTTATGCCCGCATACACATGAGAATATTATTATTAAATAAAATATTTTAAAATTAAAATACATATGTTTACATTATTTGTTATAATACTGAGCAAAATATATATATATATATATATATATCCCGCAAATAGTAATAATATCATATATGCATATATATATATATATATATATATATATATATATATATATATTATTAGCTATGTATATATGTGCATAAAGGTGGGTTTGAATACAGTTAGGTGGTAGGAGATTGGATGTGGGCTGTGAAGCAGGATCTGAGCATCAGATCATCTGCTTCAATATGTTACATTTCTATATTGTTCAGCTTTAGAAAGATTTTTATAAAGAAACACACCTTTATATACATTATTTGTGACCTCATTTTTTATTCTTATCACCTTAAAAATCACTTAATTTCATTGATTTAATATTCTTACAAAGGAGGTTATCATTGGACAACTAGAACAAAAAATCTCACTAAACTTCTTTAACAGAAAAAGTAAGGGATGGATTAAATGTGTTAAGTACATTAAACAACATGTACAGAATAATAAATATGTATTAAAGAGAACAAAGAAAACCGATTTGTTTTGTTACTCAGCACAAATTTTGCTATAGGAATGTGCACACAGATAAAAAAAAATATAATTCAAGTTAAATTTCTCATATAATCTTAAAAAGTCCAAGAATAAGTTTATTTTGCCAGGCTATGCAAATTTTTCATTAAAATCTTTTTCAAGAGTAAATATTTTAATATATATCCCTCAGTCACAACTCCACTCTGACTATTTGTAAATATTAAACTACACAAGATAGAATACCCCCTTCACTTAATAATCAACTTTGGGAATGTCTACTAATATAAGGCCTTTCAAATCATTAATAGTTTCTTAGCAATCAATTTGACCAATTCATCCTTAGGACTTCATTTGAATGTGTGTCTCACAATAAAAATATGCAACCGAATGAACAGAATCACTTAATATCATTAGACATTATGGAGTTGCATGACTGTCCATGCAGGCTATCAACCAAATCATTAAAACAGCTCACAGCAAGATCAATTATAATGTGCATAAAACAGAATTTATTCTACAGGGTTTACATTGGATACATAATGACACAATAGTTTCATTTAACAAAGCATTTATGAAGTGGGTGAGGGCTGGACTATGGGTCTTCCTATTAATGGAATTATCTCAAACCTCATTCTCAATAAATAGAAAAAAAATGTATTACCTCAATACCTTGATCCCAACCATTTCATCCTATATATTTGCTACATTGATGATGTGCTTATTTGTGCTTCTAATGCACAAACCAACAGCATAAAACCACCCTCTTGCAGATGTCATCTTTATCATGGACCCAGAGAAAATGAGCATAATCACCATGGCATCAAGTTCCTTGACCACTACATTCAACAAGAAACTACCCATCCTAAACTCATTAAGCCTATCAAAATCTGTGGCACTATATGCCCTGAAACCATCACTCCAAAATTCCACTAGCTCTTGTTTAAAAGCTTTTTTATACTGCAATAATCATTTGTGTAATTTCAAGTGAGATGAGAAGTAACATTGACTCTTATGTCTTGGACTTGCACAACATCAGTCACAAAAACAAAAGCTTAAACAGTTATTTTTTATATTTTTAGCTTAGACACATCCCAGTAACATAAACCCTGGTTTTCATTCCCATACATAAATAGAGTTACTCATTGTTGCTCTCCAACTCTCCCCAAACCAGAAATCACAAATCATATACACGGTTACATGCCCTCATGCCAACTGCCACACCAAATATTATGGTGGATTGAAGATCAACTTGTTTACCCAATCATCACAATATTTATACATATATAACTGTGATCAATTCCAAACAGATACCAAATCAATTTTTATGAACACCAACCCATTTCCACCCACTGCTTCATACCTACATCTTCTATTATTAAATGCCAAGAGTGCAATAGTGCCAAGTATAAACTGAAAGACACATGATACATTGTGAGAGAAAAGAATGCAATTAGCAAGAAAGACTCCTACATTTCCTTTTTAAAAATGCCTGCTTAAACTAATAATTAGCCATTTATGCTAATTACCCATTCATGTCTCTTTAATAAACCCTGCAATCTTCTTCCATCTGTCAGTTGCCATGACTATAACTAATATAACTTAGTCAAAAGTACACTAGGCAAAATTGCTAGCCACAGGTTTTGAGTATATGTCAAATACATTTTTGCATATATTTATTCATATTAATACTCTATTGTCATTGACATAATAACTCACAAATTTATCTTTATATAAACATATTTATAATATACAATCTTAATGTTTTTAAATTTCATCATATTTTAAAATTAATTTCATGTGGAAGCTCTATAGCATATATGTATAGATTTTGACTTCTTAGGCTTTACAATGACTCTGTGGTTGCATCCTTATCTCATTATTTTAAGCTATCTATAAGATTGTGTTACAGTTTTCAGTGGTTTAGTTTCTTTTTAATTGCAATTTTAACATATTAGATTTAAAAAAATCTGAAGATATCAGCATTAGATGGATTTTTTGTGTGATTGATAATACTTTACTAAATTGACAAATCCAGAAATGCCCTTTGGATTTTGAGAAACTGGGCACACATACAAAATGAAAACACCAGTAAATAAAGAAATGAGTGAATAAATAAAATCTTTGATTTTTTTATACAATAAAAAAATATAACATTTACTCTTATTATAACACACTAATATTAATATAAAAAAAAACAAAATTAATATAACTTTATTTCCCTTGCTTTAATTTCAGAAATTTTTTTGTTATTTCACGTAAATTTGTCTTAGCATAATTTATTTTCCATGGAAATCAATGTTAGGTTGGATAGTCTTTTTTGTGCCGTTGTGGATCTTAAGTAGTTTTTCATTTTAATTTTTGACAAACTACATTCAGACATAGCAGTGTTTATTGGAATTGTTAATAAAATTCTTAAGATTGTACCTAAAATGGGAAATGCATTTCCTGTTTAATTTTTTAATGAATTCTAATGGAGACCAATGACATATGTTACAGGACACTTTTATTAGTCATTTTCCCATTATAAAATCATTTAAATGGTAAGATTTTAGTAGATAAAAATAAGTTATACATCACATGACTTAATTTATGTAATATATATTGAACTAATTATTTCACAGGTTTTGAAACAGACACACAATCATATTGAAAAGAACAGTTTAGTAGAATAAAATAAATTAATTATAAATGTATTAAACACTTTCACTGAAAAAAATTCGTTTTTAACTGATAGTTTTTATATTGGGGCAAGTGAATTAAAGTTTTACAACTTTTGATTGGTCAATTACAAAATCAGCATAAAAAGATCAGCATAAAATATATTCATCTTTTGATATTATATTCATTTTAGTTTTGTTTGTAAAAAGTATATTAATAATTTGTCAGATTATGAAAGTGAACAAATTTTTTTGAAAAATAAATTTCTATTTATAATTATAAAATATTCAATATCAGAAGACCTAAAAAGAAATTTTATTACAAATTAGAAAGTGTTGCAGATGTTATTTATTTATTTCTCAATTTATGTTTGTGTAAAAGTAAATAATTTTTTACTAAAATCTTACTATTTTCCTAAAATAATTATATTTTCAGCATATTTTATCAAAATACATTATATGTAAAAAAATGCCAAAAAATACTCTAAAACATTCATTTTTGTTTGCAAATTAAATAAAGAGCTTGGTACAATGAAACTTGTTGACAGGTGGCAAAATTGTTGTTAGTGCTGGTTTCTTTTTCAATTTACATTTGTGTAAAAGTAAATAATTTTTTACTAAAATCTTACTATTTTTCTAAAATAATTATATTTTCAGCATATTTTATCAAAATAATTTATAATATGTATAAAAAATAGTAAAAACACTCTAAAACATTCATTTTCATTTTGAAAATCAAAACAAAGAAGTTGGAATGGTGAAAATTATAGACACACACTCCTCTTTTATTTGGACTGAGAATCAACCAATCATCATCTAGGAAGCCTGACTGTAGCTTCTTACATCAATATTATAGATGTTTTACTTGTAAAATAATTCCAGAGAAGGCAGCATCTTATGGTACTTTTTAAGCTTTAAATTAAGCATAAAATCAACTGATTGTTTTCGAGAAACTTGAAGCCATGTACATTAATCCATAGTTATTTCTCAGAAAGAGTTAAATAAATTTACACTAGGATACATTATTTTAAAACACATGAATAAAGACACAAATATAAATGATCTTTAAGATGTATTGTGCTGAACCAGCATTCATTATTTGGCTATCTATTATAAAATAATTAATGTTAAATAAAACATAAGTATTAAGTAATAAAACATATATGTACATTATATATATATATATATATATATATATATATATGAATAAAGATGTGTGAAAATATTTTAAATTAAATATAACATTATCTAAAATAAAATCTATATTTTTAATTTAATATAATAATAAAAAATAATGTTATTATAAATGATAAAAAGTTGTTAGAAATTTAGTTTTTACATAATCCTCTTTAAGCATAAGTTTAAAATCAATAGGATCAAGTTATCTTAGATCAAAAGAAATAAGACAAAGCTGTACATAAAGTTTTAAACTTTTAAATAAAACACAAATATTAATTTCTAGTAAATAAACAATTCAATCATTTAATAAAAGTATATTTTCCAATTAATTAGAAATGTTAGTGTGGAAAATTGTAGATATTTAATTATGCAGGAAATGTAAAATTCCCACATTAGTAAAAAAGATATATAAAAATAAGTAAAATTTATTCTTTATTGCTTAATTTTATCTATTGTTCTATTTCATAATGTTGCATTAATTAACCACTGTGAAAAAAATTCAGTTGATCTTTACTATCAAATCATTCATTGATAATTATGTTTAAATAGCAAGGATAAGCTTCAGACTTTTGTGTCATATCAACAGTATATTTATTTGATAAACAACAGAAGTGACTTTTAAAAATCTCTAGAACTTCAAGACGCTCTAAATTGTATATTTTTAGGAGTAATGACAATCTCATGATTCTTAATATGTCCCTGAAATACATAGAACGTTATTTCCATGCTAAATAAAAATTGATAATGAAATCTAAAGAAGCTTTTTAAAATACAAAAAGTATCGAATTATATCTGTTTGTGTTTGTAATATATCATAACCATTCCTCAGGCAATTCCTATATTTTCACCTAGAAAAAAAATATTAAAATCTATGATATAAATTCAGAAGTTTTATTGATCAATAATTCACAAACCCAGAAAACATTTTAAATAAATAATAATGAAGTTAACAAAAAATTAAGTTAGATCCAAATTTGACTTTTGTTATTATTATTTAAAAAAAAAAAATGGTTGATTAAATAATGAATAAAATCTTCATATTTCATTCTCTTACTTTATTGTTATTGCTCATTATTTCTACATTAATGTATTATAATTTTAGATTTAAGTATTTTTATAAAAGAAAACTGTATTTTTTAAAATCAATATTTATAATTCAGTATAAAATTTTAGTAACACAACATTTGTATAAAAGTTTTTATTATAATACTAAAAAAATAAATGTAATACAATTGCGTCGTCTTTAATTTCTATTTATTTATGGTAGATAAAGAAAATAAAGTTTGCAAAAGTTTTATTAGAAAAATGGTTTTTAAAATTAGAAAGGAAGAATAAAATCATACTGATAGTAAGAAATTATTTTCAAATAATTTAATAGTAGCTTAAAATTGAAATGTTATTTATATATGTCTTTTTAAAAAATAAAAAATAAAAAAACACAATACATGCATATTTATAATTTTTATGTGGTTAATAAAAAAGAAAAATTCAGATTGATAAGCTTAATTGAAAAAAAATAATGAAGATTGTTTAATTTATTATAATACAGTATGTTTTATATATGTGGTTTTTTATATAACTAGACAGACAAAATATATTAGTATGGGTGGATTTTAAGTAAAAATAAAGAATTTATAACACTAAACAGGTATTTGTTTTCTGTATTTCCCCTATATATGTTTTTTATGATTGTAGTAAATTATCTCTTTTAATAATTACATATCTGATTATTCCTTACTTCAGATGTCCAAATACGTTATAATTCGTTGAGAGTTTTTATATTATGAATCTCCAAAGTTATTAGAGATATTTAAAGCAATTAAGGGGATCCTGAGTATGTACTAATCACCTTAAACATATAATTGAAATTAAAAGCTAGTAAGTTGATGGCAGGTCTTTTAGTAAATAACAAATAAATAATGATTTTACATTATATTTGAAATTATCAGAATTATGATATATAATATCGATAATTTTACTGTAGCAAGACTATATATAGTATCTATCTTTTTAAAAGTTAGTACTAAATTTGAATGCATTCAATGTTTTACTTTTAAAAACTTAAGTGCTAGTTTTAATTGATTCAAACCATCTATAAATATCTTTGTAAAATTAATTATAAAATATTAATCAGCAACATATCTTTTTTTCTTCATATGTCATAGCATCGGTTGGGATTACCCACAACCATCTGCAACCAACTACTTGCTTGCAAGGCGACTGCGATGACCTCTCGGCTAACAACGCTTGACAACAACATAATATCTTTGTACATAGAATTGGTATGCAGATGAGTTACATGCGTATAACAAAATAAAATAAAACAATGAAAATATTAAACATGTTTTTTATACACTTACAGAACACTGATAATTTTTATACTATATATATATGTGTGTGTGTGTGTGTTTAAATAAATCATATAATATAATATAAAATATACTTATATAACAGCAATAATTATATATATATATAATGACATTAATAGTACAAAAAAAGCTGTTTTCTGTAAATATTGGTTTTTGCCTTTTCAATGTGTTGGAACTATTTTATAGTTTAAATCTACTTTTAACTCTTTTATATAAAATGAACAAGACCTTATTATAACAATAATATAATATATATAAGGAAGAGAGAAAAAAACCTATATAAATGTATACTTTATAATGTTCCTCATATATTTCATATTATTGAAATACAAGTCTCCTTAATTTCATATTATTGTTTTAATAGGTTTTAGTTAAATTTAAAAAAAAAAAAAATAGATATCACTATGTATGAAATGTAGATTTAAATTGTAAAATAGTTTCAACACATTGAAAAGGTTCAAAAACCAATATTTTCCAAAAAGAACTTTTTTTGTATTGTTATTACTATTATTATTATTTTTATTATACTTATACAATTATTGCTGTTATATAAAAATATTTTATTTTATAGCGTACGATTTATTTAATATATGAAAAGGCAACATAATGTATTAATTAATTTTTTTTTCATTTTTGATGACATATATATATATATACGTGTGTGATAGTGGATATAGGTGCTAGAATGTGAGCAAAAGTACTCCGAGATGTTATATTCATATAAATAAGTTCAAAATAGTAAACAAAAATAACTTGGCACGTTGCTTCACAAAAGTATTTACCTCTATCTTGCACTTTAATTTATTATTTTAGGAAGAAAATAGCTGACCAATATCATGAATAAATATATTTCTTTTCAAGATAGTTTTATATAAACAAGAATAAATATTTGTTTATATTCATTTTATACTTCATGTCTAAAATAAATACGATTATACTTATTCACTTCATTATTGTTGCTAACAAATACCATACTTATCATATATATATATATATAAGCTTAATGCATATTTACACAAAACCCTGAGGACTTGATTTTCGAACATAAAAATTCAATATAACATCAGTTATATATTTTTTAACAATTAATCAAGCAACTAAATAAATGAGAAGAAAATATTTCTTTACTAATGTATAAAAATGTAGATATGCACTAATATTATGAAATGAAATTGGAGCAATATTATTATTTTACTATCTCAGTTTGATATATGTATGTGTGAGGTTCATAAATATTAAATATATATATATTAATTAAAAATATATTTAGGGGTGAATACTTTTCTTATGTTTTTTTAAGTAATGACAAACAATACAGCAAGTTATAATCCCAACAAATGCATATGCTTAAATTTATTTATTTTTGTTAGTGCATATATATTATCAACAAATATGGGTATAATCAATTAAAACATTTTTAATATATATAATACATCACGATTGATACTCAAACTAAAATCCATAAATCCAAAACCCAAGGCAAATGTTTTTAGAGAAAAGAACAGATTGTTTTCTCTCTTTAGGTCAAGTTCTTTTAATCTTTAAAATTTACATAATATTAGTCACTGGGAATGTCTTTAATAAAATGTTATTCTTAGAATTGATTTATTTTTTATTTTTTAAAATTAATAATCATTAAATAAAGACGAAGTGCTATTCTCAAAGTTATAGTAAATTTAATCTTTATCTATATAACATTTTAAAATAGTTAAAGAAAAAATAATTTTAAAAATGTTACCATTTGTCTTATATTATTTGTTTTATGAAATGCATTACTAAGAATTGTTTTGTTCATTTTCCTAAAGTCCCATTTCTTATTTGTCGGGTCCTTTGAGTCTGCAAGAAATGCTCCTAATGGCATTATTTATTGTTTAAATAGTCTATTACTTGGTTTGATGTTTCTTAATGTTTTATTCATTGCCTCCACAACAGAATTATTATCAAACTCATTATAAAATGAAAGAAATACAAATCATAAGTTATCCGTTAACTCCAGTTCCACAGAAATATAGGTAATGAGAGATGATAGTTCTATTCTTTTCTTCTTTGTTTTTTAGAATTTCATTTTAGAATTAAGGAACATAGAAATGCTTTTAATCAAAAAATTAGCACATCAGTTTTTATTTCTCATTTTTTAGATAATGGTCACAACCTTGATTTTGCCAATACAAAAATACTTGCTAATTAGAAAAGATATGATTTAATAACCATGAGAGAGTCAAACTAATTATTAAGGAGACCTACTGGTTTAAATAGGGCTGACAAAGCACAATGTATTCCAGCTATGTGGAAACCTCTCATTTTATTTAATATTAACTTAAAATTAATAGGTGAAAAAACTGGTGGAAATAAACATTTTGATAAGCTACATATTGTGAATGCTGAACTACTTCAAGTTGAACTTCATTTTTCATCTCGCACTGAGTTATGTTATTTTTTGAGATCTAACGATTTTTCTTTCAAAAGTTAAGCTTGATACATTTGGTTGCTTAGTAACTACTAGTAATAGATTATTCTTTTTCCAAAAATTCCTCATATAATAATTTAACAATATTATTATTTGACAATACTAATTATTGTAAATAAAAATAAAATAATGAATAAAATTTTATACATTAACAATTTTTTTCTTTTTAAAAAATAATATATATATATAATTACTGAAATTGATCACTATCTCTTCAATTGGGAAAAAATATTTCCATTGGTCATACTGGTAGCAATTATTGTAAACATTCAACATTTGATTTAAGTATTGAACCTTTATTCTATATTAAAATTTTATAATATGAACTTGATTTGATAGAAATATTTGATTGCAAATAAAAAACATCATAAAAACATATTTCAACTTTGCAAATAGAGAAAATATAATAGTAAAGATGAAACATAATGAGAACAATACACTTTTTTTTGATTGAATAGTATAAATGAAAGACAACTCAGATATTGATAAAATAAAATTGATGAAATTGTTGTTAAATGAACTTCTTTTTAAAACATGTTTAAAATAAATGTAAAGCTATTATAAATCTATCAAATTTTATTCTAAAATTTAAAATTTCATTTATAATTCTTAAAATATTCTGCAAAGCTTATTAAGAGCTTATTTGTGAGCTCTATATATAACATTTATAATACAAGCTTGTTACATTAGGTCATGTGACATCTGACTTGATTTTTAGTAATATTACAAACACTATAGAGAACTATGTTAAAAAGATATCAACAATCTTACTGCTATATTTTTCTGTTTAGCAAAATAATTTAATTTGTTAACTTATAATTTTTTTAACGAATCACTTTCAAATAAAAACAAATTGTAATAATTGTATTTATATATTGGACTATTTCCATCATCTAATATAAGTATTGAATGTCTTTAGAAAAGTTTAATTATATTCAAATATACAAATCCATTCAACTGCTAGTAATAGCACACAGGTTAGTATATGCACAATGTCTTGCAAAGTATTATTCTCCTTCTCTTCATCAGGTGTTTTTGGCCTGACCAGTGCCAGTACAAACATGAGAATTGAACCACAACCCTTATATTTTTGAAATTATTGAATTTTACATTAATACTCTAACTGATGCATCCTGCCAAAGGCAAGGAAATTTCATGTACTTATCTATGAGGTTCTTTTTGAGTTCTCCACTTTTTTTAAAGAAAAATTTGATTAATGGTTTCCATACATTATGTAATTTCACACTATGTTGACTTATGGGGTTGTTTACCATTGTTATATAAGCAGTTTCTTTACATTTTTGTCTTTGTACATCTTTTTCTTTATTCAATATTATTGTATTTTTCCAATTGAACATATGTAAATTGGTACATACATGCTCTGCTACCTTAGAGACATCTGTTTTCTCTTTTCTAATCATCAGTTTCTGTTCTTGAAATGACTTTTCAATGGAGCAACTGGTCTTACAAATATATGTATGTTGACATTCACATGGTATTTCATATAGTTTTTGCTTTTCAGCATTTCAAGTTTGGGTTCTGTAGATATTAGAAGTCCTTATAGTGTGGTATGGCTCTGGAAAACTGTTATGATGTTATATTGATTCCACTATAAGATGTCTATTGGTGAGACTAGTCACACCAATGAAAAGTGGGTTCAAGAACACAAACTAATGATTAGAAGAGAGAACACAGATATGTCTAAGATACCAGATCATGTATGTACCAATGAATATATGTTCAATTGGAGAAAATACAAAAATATTAAATAAAGAAAAAGTACAAAGATGAAACTTTAGACAAGCTGAACTTATGACAATGGTGAACAACCTCATAAGTCAAACTATTGTGACTATACATAGTGTATGGAAACCATTAATCAACTTTGCTCTTATATATAAGTGGAGAAATTAGAGGAAACCTCATAGATAAGTATATGAAATTTCTATTGAATGATGCCTTTGGTAGGATGGCTCAGTTAGTTAGAGTGTTACCATAAAATTCAGTACTCAAGAATCTAAAAGTTTAGGTTCAATTCCCATGCTAATCCTGCCACTGGTCAGGCCAGCAACATCTGAAGAAAAGGGGGGAAATAATACCATTCAAAACATTGTGCATATACTAACCTGTGTGCTATTATTAACATTTGAATGTATTTATTTGGAATATTTAAGTAAAGTAAATCTTCAAAAAAACACAACTTGTAATAATAATAATAATAATAATAATAATAATAATAATAATATATATATATATATATATATATATATTAAATCAAACATATTTCAATAAACTATAAAACATAACAATTCTTTTGCTGATAATTAATCAGCATCTAACTAGTGAAACATTATTCTTTATCAATTGTATCATTTGACCTACTATGTTCCATAGTAAAATAATTTTCCTAGTTTAAACCCCCAACTTGGTGTATATTAATCAAAAAAGCTTAATGAAAGAGTTATAATAATATGTATATAAGTGAATCTGCATATATTTTATATAGGTTTATTCAGATATTAGCCTATTAACTTAGTAGAAGGTATATAGTAAGGTATGTGCATATATCTAATAAATGTATTTGGCAAATAAATAAAGCAAACATAATTCTAAAATTTAAGGGAGTAAAGTTAAACCTTACTGAGTATGTGAATTTTCACACATATTTATATATATGAAATAAGCTTGCGAAGTTATAGATTTCAAACTTTGTTATTGTTTTCCATTGTATTTATTTCACCAACATGATAAATCTATTGTGATAATTAGCTCTCTTTGCTAAAAAGTTATAGTTTCTAAGTTGACAGATTCGTGTATATAATAAAATGTTTACCAGGTTAAAATCTGTTTTTTTTTTTTATTTCTTGGAAATTAGCTGACCATTTCTGAGTTTTAAAATCTGGAAAATAAAAATGGACTTAAAATATATTAATTTTGTTTTTGGTAACAAAGAGAAGCTAGATAACTGATTCCAATTGTTTCAATTACTTATTTTTATAAACTACAAAGGTAATGGTTTTGTTTGTCAGAATTATAACATACATGTAAAATTAAAAGTAAAAATGCATCTCAACTTGTAAACAAATTGTGATGTTAGCAGAGGGGAAGAGGGGGAGTGTATTCTTATAAGAAAAAAAAAACCATGATTAGAATTAAAAAAGATCGGATGCTAGATAATTGTAACTTGTTATGCTTTCAGGAGCTATTGCCCACCTGTACAATAAAAAGCAAGGGCTAACCATTGCTGTCTGCCCTGACAGAAGATGAGACATTAGTAATGGGAAGCAATTCAAACCAGCATCCTGCATTGAAAAGAAGGATGAATAGAACAAGTCAAAAAAAAAGTGCCTCACAACTGAAGAGAAGGCACCTTAGTAGAGAACCATGGGAAAAACATAACCTGCAGAGCTCTTCAATAAACTCTCATTATTAATTTCTTAAATACTTCTAAACTAGCTATGTATAAATGTGCACAAACTTATTATATAAACTTTATCTATTGAATAAATTCTGTAATCAAGCTAACTTGTAACTAATTCCTAAAATAATGTAAAAATAAGTACTTCGTAAAACTTGTTTAACTTTTTTAAAGTAAATGAAACTTGCCTAACTCTTTCAAAGTAAATGAACTTAATAATGTAACTTGTCAAATTTAAATTATATCTACATATCTTTCTACCTGTGTTATGCCTTCATTATATTTGATTATATTTGTTATGAATTTATGCTATAACCCACTAAGGCTGGAGGTTCATAATTTAGATTCATAAAAGGGGAGGGAGAGAAATGATTAGAAGTTTTCTCCAATTAATTTATGGGTTAAAGTGCACACATGCAATCTCCAATCTGAAACCTATATGTATATAAAATAGCTATTATGTTCTTAGCTAGGTAAAGTAGGTTTGCTAGTACAAATAAAAAAATATTTATAGTTAACTAATGCAAGAGCGATAGTCTAGGCATATTTCAAGTAAATACATAAGTCCTAATTATGCTTTTTTCTCCTTAGAAGCATAATAAAAACTATAGAGATTAATTATAGGTTAGACCATGTAATTAACCCATTTTCTTTAGCATGTTCAAGTATGCTAACTTAGGAACTGCTATACACTGGTTTAGTAGAAAGAAACTAGAGATTTAGCACATTTTAGATTTCATAATGATTGATGATCATTGGTGTGATGAAGGTTTCTTTATAAAGCACACACATGTGCTTAGGTGACTTACTCTATTTTTATATATATTTGTTTATGGTGATTTGGTATAAGACCATTTCATAATTTCTGGCCGATAGCTTTCTTTAGAACTGGAACATGAGGGTCCAGATTATTAAGGTTTCAAGCTAATTAGGCATCCAGAACTAAATGTTCTTGTTTCATAACAAGCCCACAGTACATGGGAACTGATCATTGAGTTGATAAATCCCATGAGGAAACATGCATTTGAGATGCCATTTTACTTTGGTCAATATAGCCCTTTAGTATCAGAAATTTTGCTGAAACCAATTCCAGTTCATTCCACTATTAATATTAATAAATTCAACATTGATTTGAATGCACAATCTAGATATGTAACAATAATCTGTATAGAGAGCTAATTTAGGCTAACTTTGAGTTACCCAGAGTGGTCATAATTATAAATGGTCTCTCTTGCAAGTTAACTGTTCACAAATCTTATAGGAATCTCATAGCATGAATTAGACATAATCCAAGCTGTGGATTATAATGTAATAAAAGTTCTTAATGTAATAATTTCAAATTTAATGGTCCTGTGCATCTTATGAGGTTCTGTACCCCACTCATCCATTGTACACTTGCAGTAAATTCCAATGCACAGAGGGATAGCTGCTTTAATAATTGTTTTAAATTTTATTAAATATATAAAATATAATATTGTTTTATATATTTTTTCATAGTTTATTCCAATCTTTCGAATCATATTAATTTTAATTATTAAGTGAATTATATAATTATGCATTGTCATCTTGTTTTGATTTATTTAGTTATTAATTATGCCATAAGCCATATAAGTGTGTGTTTAGTTAATTACTTAGCTATAGAGTCATTTTCCCCAAGATTCACATTTCACCCTTTGCTACTGCCAGCACGTGAATTAAAAAACTCCGAGTGTGACCTCAAATATGTTATTCATAGGGTAATAAGTCATGGAGTATTGGTGAAGAAACTGAGGTGTGATCTGATTCGAGGTCTCAAGCTCTCATCTGGATCAACTTTGGGAGAATTTGCCAAAAACTCTGGATTTTGTTGCATGAGTGTACAAATATGACCACTACACTAGATATGAATTTGATCCTTTAAAATTATTTTTAGTCTTATTTTTCTGTAGACTTCTGCTCTCTTCAAATTATTTTTTGAACAAATAAATCGATCATGATTTTGCCATCAAAATTGAATACAAAACTGGAAAAAGAAAATAAAGAAAAGTTGAAAGACCATCTGCACTTTCTGAAAAACTTTACAAATGAATACTTTGTAATTATTAATAATAGTATTAATAGAAGTATTATTGAAAAACACAAAGAAGTCAACCAAGGAATTGTTCTAATATTCATTGACTTGGAAAAAGCATTTGACAGAGTGCCTAGAGATAAACTTTGGAAATGCCTCAGAGAAAAGTTGGTCTTAGAAAAATACATCTTCCTAATCCATGATATGTATTGAGGGTGTAATCCAGTGTGAGATGCAATTCAGAAAAAAACAGACTCATTTGAGATGAAAGTGAGTGTGCATCAGGGATCAGCTCTGAGTCCCCTACTATTTAATATCATCATTGATGTTCTAATGGATGATATCCGCACAGAAGCACCCTGGAACATTATATATGCCAATGATGTTGTGATTGCAGCCAAAGACATCAAAGAAGGTTAGGGTAAAATAGAAAAATAAAGAAAGCACTGGAATAAGGAGGAATAAGAATTAGCAGAAATAAAGTGCTCAACTGTAGATGTGGTAGAGGGAGCATTATGTTAAAAGAAAAGAAGTTACCTGAGGCTAAAAAATTTAAATATCTTGGTACCTGGTTGAATGGAGATGAATCACTGGATGGAGAGGTTGTGGGAAGAACTCAAGCTGGATGAAATAATTGGAGAAGAGTCTCTGGGATAGTCTGTGATAGGAGAATAGGAACAAGACTGAAAGGGAAAGTACATAAAACTGTGGTGGGTAATTTTATGAATACTGAACCCTACTGTTCGATGGCACTTTTTTTTGCCCAATGCACATCAATATACCATTTCCTGGGATGCCTGTTTGTTTACATAATATTATGGTAAAATATTTTTTTGTTGTTTTTTTCAACCGGTTTTTAATTTTTTTTGTTTGTCGTCGGCCCATCTGTTTGATTCACATAATATTATGGTAAACCACCAAAGTTTTTTTTTATTCCACCTGGGTTTTATTTTTCTCATTTTTAATAAACAAATACTTTGTTTTTAGATAGTCTAGGGGTGTTGTTTTGTTTTTAAATTATTGATTAACTGTCCATCAGTTTCTTTGCATAATATTACTTATGATAAACCAAAGTTTTTTTTTACCCAGTTTTATTTTTGGCTCATTTTTTAAACAAACAAACACTTTGTTTTTAGATGATGTTAAGGGTATTGGTTTGATTTTAAATTATCAATTAATGCAACATTGGTTTATTTACACAAAAATACAGTAACAAACACTTTGTTGTTTTTGTTGTTTGCTTTGAACTTATCTTCTTTTTTTTTGGTTAATGTTTTGATTTGCTGAAAGATTTCAACAATTCGATACTTTTGAGTAAACTAAGACTTGGTTTTTAGAGGGTGGAGGGGAGAGGAGTTGTTTAGATTTTGAATTGTCATCTTTTTTTTTTTTGTTAATTTATTATGAGGCTTTTCTATGTTTTTTGTTTAAAATCTTTATGCTACAGACAGCTATATTATATGATAGTGAAAAGTTCTTCATTAATTTTTAGGTCTTAATTTTAAAAAAGACATAAACAGTTAGTTTTTAAAGAACACCTTTTTTAAGACAGGAGAGATGTGGTTGGGGGTGGGGAAAGTTTGTTTTGATTTTTAATTATCGACTTATTTTTGGATTTTCTTTTTGAACATTTTATTATGTTACCACACAGTTTTTTATTATTATTTTATATATTTTTGTGGGGTGGAGCCTTTTGAATAAACTCTTAAACACTTCTTTTTTTTATTTTGATATAATAAAATATTACCTCCTTTAATTAACTGTTAATGAATCTTATCAACTATTACTTACCTACTTTCTAATCATGTGAACAACAACAAAACACATCAGTTTCCCATAAAATAATTTATTGAATCCAAAATAAATGAAACTTTAGACAAGTTGTGAACCAAAACAAGCAACAAAAAAAAACCATTTTCGGGGACATAAAAAAAACGCCAAAAGTTATATGCAAATAAAAGAACAGGAAGCCTTAAAGCTGTAATTAATGGGATTTTGGAGTCCTCGAATCAACTTCCCTTACAGTTCTCACACGGATTCATGTGTAAACTGGCATTTGCATGTGAAATCAGAAACAACTCTGCAGAAAAGAAAAATGTTTTCAAGTAGTTCAAAAGCATAGGGAAGCATGTGTCATAACATGACAATTCTTAATGTGAAATCCCAATTCCATTACACTTTCTAAAAAATTTTCTGACAATAAATTTTTGCAGAGTTTCGTTTCTTTCAAATATGGCCACTATCAAATCAGACTGTAGCAAGAGTTCCAAGAGCACTCATTTGACAAATACTATCACAATGCAATGTGTGTAGTATTTCATTATGTAATCATAGAATACACCACCCTCAGGTAGCCTGTTATGGCTCAAAAATATCTATTGTAGTGTCAGCCTATAAGTTAAGGCCGCTAAAATGGTATATTGATGTGAGTTTTGTGAAAAACAACACCATTAAGCAGTGGGTTCAGTATTCATACTATTACCCTGTGGTGCATCCAACACTGATGTATGGGGTAGAAACATGGTTGACCATTAAGAAAATAGAAGACAAGCAATGTGTAACAGAAATGAGAATGCTTAGGTTCACCTCATGTTTGACTAGAAAGGACAAGGTGAGAAATGACATAATACGAGAAAATATGAAGGTGATGAAAATCAATGAAAAAATGAAAGAATCAAGGTGGAGGTGGTTTGTCTATGTTAAGAGAAAAGAAGGAAATTATGTCAGAAAAAATATTATGGAGATGGAACCACCAGGGAAAATGCCCAGGGGCAGACCCAAAACCAGATGGATTAACTGAGTAAAGAGGGATCTGCAGGAGATGTCACTCAAGGAGGAAATGGCTTCAGACTGGACAATCTAGAGACAAATGATCCACACCAGCAACCCCACTTAAAGTGAGATTAATCAAGCTGTGGAAGAAGAACAAGTTACTAAAACTATCAGTTTTTAGAGGACAAATAAATATGTTCATATCAAAGCATGCACTTTCATTCTTCCCATGTCCAAGTCTTCTAAACAAGATGTAGGTAAAAAATGTGATTTACTATTTTAATAAATTATTGTTGATCTATAACCATAATAATAAAATTTTGTTAATTAATTATCTTAAAGAAAAACTATTTTAATAACTTATTATGCATTTTGTTTTCTCTTTTTTTTTCTTTTATTAGACTGCTATTTTGAAGTAATTGCTTCAATATTCATATATAATTGTACATAAGTCATATTGCTAAATTATTATAATTGTTATCTAGCACAATAAGATTTAAAGAATACATATTTTTGCAATCAGAAACGAGTGATTATCAACGAATATCATTTTAGGATAATATATATATATATGCATAAATATTGTTTTATTACTACAAAAATATAAAAAAAATTTTTTGCACATAAATGTTTAGTATACTATTTTATCAGAATATGCCATTTATTGCAGTATTTAAAAATATCTACTTGATCATGGAAAATGATTTATGTTGGATTGCTTCTGAATATAAATGCATTATTACTGGTTTTACAAAATCTGAAGTAATGGGAAAAAACGGGTATTTAATAAATGAGATGCACTCTCTCTACCATTATTATGTTTTTTTGTTATAATAATTCTTGAATAAATTTATATTCATCTTCATAAAGCAGACATCAATAAATACTATAAATTTTAAAACAATGATTAAATTTAAACAGTTTAAAAACAAAATAAAACAAAACATTAATAAATTAGTGAATGTAGATGATTGTTAATTGCTACCTATTCAAGGCATGATTATAAGGATGCTATATAAATTTGATATTTAATAATATCTTTGTAACTTTTTATTTAGTGTAATCTGTTAATATTTTAAAACTATTTGCAAGTTCTAATTGTATTCATCAGAATATATCTAACGATTTGAATGATTAAATGTGAATACTATTTTACTTAATAATTTTTGTCTCTAGTTTTGCACTAACAAATACTTTACATCTTACTAATCTATAATCACATCTATTGTTGAATTTATTATGAACATTGTAATCTTGATTTACATATTTTATGTATGACAAAATATAATCCAATTCTGTTGTATATTTCTTTATGACGTTTTTCTTTCCATTTAGCTTTTCTTCGCAGAATTGATAATATATAGTTTTTCTGTGTAATTGACAAGTATGTGATATCTCTCATTTCTATTATCATATCAATATTTACAGACATCATTTTAATCTTTCTATTGTTTTGCTAATTCAAGAGTTAATGTCTCTTATGATAATTTTAAAATGTTTGGTCTGATCAAAAGCTTCCTGTGCATCCATATAACAATGAAAACTTGTTTGCAATATAAATGTAAATTATCTGCATTTGACATTTTCCATTAAGTTAACAAATAATCTCATCATTCTATTTAATACACCATCAGTCTTCACAATGTCTTCCTTCCATTTTTTATAAGGAATCCCATTCAATTTCTGCTTTCAATATTTGTGCTTTTGTAATAAAGTACATAACTTGTTTTCAAATCAATTATCTTTTCACTTTTTTTCATAACTTCATAAAGTCAAACAATGTCACATTTAATATTACATGTTTTTCTTCCAATTCAAGTAATCATTCTTCATTTGAAAATGCATTTATATCCTGTTTAGCACATGGCCATTATGTGAAGTTCACAATAATTGTATCCACTGTTTTGATTTACAATCGATTATTCACTATAACAATGTTAAAAAATTTAAAAAATATTTTTTAGTGACAATTTTGTGTCATTGATGACATCATAGAATAGTTATTAATATCATATCATCTAAAAGCAAAATAGTGACATTCATACTGAAATTGTATCATAATACACAATACAGTATACAATATTAGTGCTGCATACAATATTTCGATTATAAACTTAAAATATAATTAATGAATGTATAGTATTCAATTTTTATTCAGCATTCTACTTCATAAATGTCATATCTTAAAGTAAAGATTTTCTTTATTAATGATTACAAAACCAAAAAAAAAAATATTTCATTTAGTAAAATAAATAATCAAAACTATATTTTAATAACATAAATCAATCAAATAGATTAATATAGTATTAAATTTGAAAATGTGTACATTAATATAAAAACTATACACTGTATTTGTTTTATGTATTTATTTTTTTTTTACTGATAGTATTTTATTTGCAATAAAAATTATGATCACCATATTGTAATTTAGTTATTGTAATTGTTATTTTAAAAAAGGTGATTTTGTAATAAAAAAAACTTTGTATGATCAAAAAGTACAGAATTTAAGAACCAATTTTAAAATATCTTGTTGTTTCTTTCAGAATTGCAAACATTATCACAATTGTACACCAAATATATTTTCAGCATTATAAAATTGCATGTTATGCTTAGAATAATAAATTTTGTATGATAAAAATGCAATACAAATAAATTGAAAAAGACTCATACCTTTAATAGTTATACTGCATTTAATAAAAGGCCATATCTCCTGCCAAAAAAAAATGTGACAGCTAGCATATTTGTATATAAAGTCTTTGTTTAGATTAGCATAGTACATATTATAAAAAATAAGAGTTAAATATCGATTACAATATTCAAACACAATACATTAGATACTTTTTTTAACATATTAGAATATTGATTTTTGACATTAACAATAATTAAATTTTGATAATGTACTGTACTCTACTTCTGCTATTCTTATACTAATGATAAATAACAAGTCTTTATAATCAATTAAATAAGTTGTTATTAAACTTTTTTTAAATTTAAATAATATAGTAAGACAAATTTTTAAAAAATAAAACTTCAGTATAAATTTTTTTTAGCTTAAGGAGAAACAGTTGCATGGAAGAATACAAAAAAATAACTACAATTTTGCATTTGCTTTCTGTCTATTTTTTGCACTTTGGGACAGTTAAAACAAGCTTTTATTTCTAGAAATTGTGTTTAAAAGTGTAAAGCAGCATCAATTTTCAACTAGTAACATATCAGCAACTAATATGACCATGAAAACATAAAAAAATATTTCAGCTTAGAAACCAAAATGGATCTTTTATGCCAAGTGAAAACAGGAGAAGAAAATTGTGACACCTGTTTTATGAATTTATACATATTTACCTTTGCCACTATTTTTAAAAACTAAGACAAAATAGAAGAAAATGTTCAAACCATCTAGATGCATCAAAACTTTCCAAAGTCGTGAAATCATGGCATCCCATATGAAAAGAAAATCCAAAATGTGTGCCAAACATTTATTTTAAACTTTTTTTCCAGAGATCCTCAATCATCAATATCTGGTACATTCCTTAAAAAAAAAACAAGATCAAATGATTTAGAACATAACTATGAATTCTTAGAATGAGCAATTGAGAACTCAGAAAGCTGAATAATTATGATTGATAAATAGATCTATAGAAAGAACAACCTTAAGTTATTTTTTATATAGATTTAAGTTTTACTATCATAATACCTACATATATATTTTAAGTGCATATTTGCATAATACACATCACACAGTTTATACAAGTATATAATGCACATTAAGAGTTTTTAAAAGGTTATTATATGTACAAGATTATACTGTTTGTTAAGAGCTTATAATGTAAGTTTTAGTTGGATGAACCAGCCAATTTTTTCCCCATAAGAAACAATTATAACTACTTGTTCTTTATGTTATATTCTTGTCTAATAAAAAATTTGGTGAACCAATTGCTTTCAGTAAATAGATAAAGGTGTAATGTATAATTGTGTGTAAACCTGGGTTAAAATTAATATTTTTTATAGCACTCTTCATCTCAGTGACAAATTACTACCTTGGGTGGTCATTTTAAATCTTCCTGGGGATAAGGGTTTTAACTTAGTTTGTCATTATAAATTGCTTAAATAAAAATAATATATTTCGATATAATGGTATAACCACTTTATCTAAAATGAAGAACACAGAAATAATTTTCTTTAAGAATTCACTGTAATTTTTCAGTTTTTTCAATGCAATAACATTAAATGTACCTTTGGGCAAATATTCACTGACTTGAACTTGTGAAGTGATAAAAACTTAAATAGATTTTTAGAAACATATAGTGAATTTGAATGTTATTTTTCTTTATGTTTTTATAATATATCTTAATCAATAATAAAGATATTTTTTAATAAATTATGAATCAAATATCGGGCAAGATATTTCTGTAAAAATGTTTGAAGCAATATTTAAATGAAACTTATGAAGATATCAAATAAAAAAATTCAGTTTGTAATATATGTGATTTCTTTCGCAGACTGATTTCTATTGCCATTGCAAAACACATTTGAAATTGTTTAACTCTATCTTATAATTTTTTTCTGAAATTATGGTTGCTTGATTTATTTATACATAATAATTACAATGAACGGTATAATTAATAGTGTGACAATATATAGCTGGAAAAAAAAATCCATGATTTGAGAGTTGTTGGAAAGTATTCCTTAATTACTGAAAGTAATTATAAACATAGTAAGCAATAAAAAATAAAATGCAATGGTTAACTAGACATTTAATGAAAATATATGTTATTTACTAAGACTACTGATATTTAATAATTTAAGAAGAATATATATATATTAAAATATCATTTACTAAAATGCATAATACTAAATTAGTGAGAAACTTTGGGGAAAATATTTAAATTCTAGTATATTTAAATGATTATTTAAAAGTAATGAAAGATATTTTACAGAGACTTAACTTTAATGTGGAAAGAAAAACAAAAAGAAAAAAAATAGTTTAATATATTCAAGAAAATAAAGAAGTCTGAATTGTTTCATATAAATAAAATCAAATAGATTTTAAATATTAAATTTGGTTGCGGGGAAAGGGATTTTCCACTATTTCTATAAAGTATATAGGGTATATGAGCATAGACTTTCACACGACCCACCACTACCCATTCTATCTCATAACACGTTACACCTGAACACATCTATGTCGAAAAGATAAATAATCACCAATATACGTATTTCTATATAATAAAAAAAATAATGAAAGAGAATGCATTACTTACCTGGCTTATCAAGTGCAGGATTGTATATGTGGGCTTAGCGATTTTTCAACCATATTTTACAATCATTTAATATTAATTAAACTAGATTAGCTACCTGAAAAAAAAAACAAAAAAAACATCTATTTGAAGTCTGAAAAAAAGTTAAAGTTTAATCAAGATCCAAATTTGAAGCATATTCATGAGAATGGTACGCGGATTTGCTAACAAAAGGTTTATAACACTTCTTGCGATTATATGAATTAACTTTTGTAGCCATGATTAACCTTTTAGCATAAAAATATAGTCTTTTTATAAAACGTTGATTCTACGTAATACTTTTTTCAATGTTTCTTTCTGCAACTTAATAAAATAATGTCTTGTAAAAAAGTGTTGAACTTTCAGTTAGTAATGATTTTCAGTTAATGTCACTGTAAAATAATTATATATATATATACTGATAACATTAAGAGAAAGCAATCAATGTCTTGACAAATTCTTAAGTATTTGAAATATATCTATATATTTTATTAGTTTCATTTATCTTACGGAAAATAAGTTTGCCTTTTATTATTACCTAAATTTTATTTGTTATTTTGACGAAGACATTTATAAAACGAGAATATAGATTTGTCAATTTCTTTAATGACATTAATTAAATAAATAAAACTATAATCCATAATTTATATGGGTAAAATGTTGAATGTAATGACGTCTATTAAATTTTAATTTTTGAATAAAATTGTCGCTTAATCTACCGGATTATTTAATAGGAACATATAAATTAAATATCAGCATGCAAATGAAAGATAGACGCAAATTAAATCAAGCAAATGATAAAAAAATACTCGAAAAAACTAAGTACCTCTATTGGTTGGAACAAATAAATAAATTATTAAATAGTTGGACAAGTTGGAAGATTTTATTAATAGGCATGATAGATTAAAAAAAGAAATGCGGGATTGACATATTTTTTAGATAATATTAAATTTATATGTTCTGTATTAGACAAAATTGTTTTATTCAAAATGTATTTGACACTCGGGCTTAAATAAAATAAAAAATCAAATGATGGCAGCAATGAAGCCTCATTTTGGTTTTAAATAGGTCTTGTAATTTAAAACTCTTTTAACCGTTTATTCTTTACTCGGTTCGTTTTGGAAAAGTTAAAACATTAACAACTTGGCATTAAGTTTCTCGACGCAATTATTTACGCGCTCATTTGAGAATACTACATTCGGAGAGAGTAATGTCGCGCTTGAATGTTTATTTCACTTTCGGTCTTAAATTTCCCAGTACTTATTTCAAACTGCTACTAAGAAATAAATTAGAAAGTTTTTTTGTTGTTGTTGCTGCTGTTGTTGATGACGTAGAGTTTGTATGTGTGTGTACTGCTCAGACACAGATTGTTATCATCTTCTAGTTGATATTATTTTTTAAAAAAACCTTAATTTTAATAAAATTAACTATTTATACGAAACAATTTGCATTTCATTTTTAAAAAAATATCAAAAATTATAATAATTCTTATGACTCTTCGGTATCTAGTTTTTTAAAACGATGTTCTTTTTTTTATTGAGGAATAAATTTAGACATATATTAAGAGATTTAATTTAATTAAGAGATCTATTTTTTCATGCAAAGAAAATTAAATAGAGGGCAGCATAATCTATACTATTCGGTATCTATTAAACGACAGTTCTATTAATTTTATCTATGTTAATCTGATGTCTAAAATAAGAAAATAGAAAAACATTTTTCAAAACATCGTATATTATAAGAACAGTAATTATTAGGATAATAATACAATTAAACACTTACGTTTTAAAAAAAAATATTCATAAATAATTTTTGGATACCACGTTCATATTCCTGAGTTCAAATTTTGGTTAGTCAAAACTTGAAATTTTTTTTCTGTTTTAGTCAGCTATCATCCAATATTATCGGTAAATGGATGTCTAGTGATTCATAATTAGTGACTGAAATAAGTGTAATAAATGGCTCACTTTTTGTCCACATGAAAGTAATAGATCTGCTGCATAATAACTTTCTTGTTCACTATTCCTTTCAGATAGGTATATGTCCTGCGGTGGATTATGGGAAATGTTTTATCTTCTTTTTTTATACTCCAGCACATATATGCAGATGGAATACATTTATTTATTATCAGAACATATACATATATATTGTTATATATATTACGGTTAAAAGAAAATTGCCTTGACAACTGTTTGAAATTGTTGATTGTTATTGATATTGGGATTGGCCAACTGCTGACTGGTTTTTAATGATACATATTTAACTATAATCCATTATGGGTAAAATAAAAAATAATAATAATGACAACACAAACATTATCTAAACATATAGGTAATGTAGAAGCATACAAAAACTAAACATGAAAGATTAAATTTCAAAATGAAAAGGCAAGAGTAATATATAAGAAACAAAAGTAAGAGTGGATAAATTGTCCACTTAACACATATGATTGTAATGTTGATTTAAATAGGATAACTGCTAAATAATGAAGTTTAAATCACAGTTATGGACTATAAGAAATCAATCAAAAAAGTATTGTATATAAAATTAATTGTGTTATTCAATTTAAATTTAAAATAAGTTTATTTCTAAAAATCAAATTAAAATAAATTCAAAAAATATAGTCGCAAGTCCAGGTAATAAATAGCTTGACTATACATTTATAAGATCAAGTTACATAGAATTAAATACTTGGATACTAAAGCAATTTTATATAAAAAAAAACTAACTAAATAAAAACAATAACAACAAAAAAAAAATCTGTAAACTATAAACTTTTTTATATATACAGTGAAAAAGTGGGTGAACAATTCTGGTATAATTTGAGGTCAGCGACAGCTGCTTTACAAGCAGCTGTCCCGGGTTAGCGGGTTCGCTTCCCGGCTGACGCTATGACACATGAGAAATATATATAAGTCTTTTGTTTATGTTAACCTTCCTTTAAAAAAATATAGTAAATAAAATAAGTCGTGAAATAATAAACAAAAAGTAAAAAAAAAAAATGAAGAAAACATTTGATAAAGTTCAGCAAAATTAAAAAAAAAAACAAGAATGTATTAATATCTGTAATATTGTTTATGATCAGGAATGGTTAAGTAAATTTTCTTTTTATAATTAATATAATGCGGAAAAAATGTAGGATTTTTAGGCGAAGTATTTTAATTTAACAAGGTATTGTTTGGAGTCGGGAAGAAACATATTTCTAATAGAATAGACAATTTTTTTATGGAGAGTAATTTGGATTTAGAAAATGCATAAGAACAAGAGAATCAATTGAAATAAAAATGATTATTATTGAAAAATATCTATAATAATAATAATAATAATAATAATAATAATAATAATAATAATAATAATAATAATAATAATAATAATAATAATATTATTATTATTATTACAATTACTATTACTAACTTTAAAAGCTTTTAATACAAGTTGATATTTTTTTGTTGGATATTCTACAAAAGAATGACTAAAAGAGAGAGAAAAAACTTTAAAGAAAAAGTGTTTATAAATCAGAAAACTTTTTCCAAAAGAAATCGCTTTAGAAAAGAATGTAAGATGAAAGAAAAGAAAATGCATTCCTAATATTTATTTCAGTAGAATGCTAAATGAGTACTCGTTTGAGAAGTATGGTTTGAATATTGGAAAAAGAAAAATGCATACTATTAAATTTTATCGATTTTATAAATGCAGTTGTCAATAATGAAAATCAAGTGAAAATAATTTTGAGTAAGATAAAATTGTAAAAAATTTAAATAAAAATTATATCAACTGAAAATAAAATAATGTGTATGTAGATGGGGTTAATAATAATTTTGAAATGGTTAGTGGATGAATGTTAATTAATTGATGGTATAGACAAAGTAAGTAAAAGTTTTTTTAAATAAGATATTGAAATTATTGTACAGTACTTAGAAGTCAGAAATAAAAAAAAATACTTATATAGTTTTATATTTGAAATATTGCTTTACATAAAGCAAAGAATTGCGCAATTAAAAAATGAGAGAAGAGATTAGAACCATTAGAGACGTATATTTGAAAATAAAAATAAAAAGATAAAACGAAGATGTATAAAAAAAAAAGTAAGAAAAATTGTCTTAATTGCTTATAAGGTGGAAAATTATGAACTTCATATTAATAATGACAGTGAGATAAAAGATATAGAAGTAAAATTTGCCTGAAGGCTTGTGATGATGTTATATTAGATGTGATAATATGTTGGTCTATTTCCATCATCTATTGGTAAATGTTGAATGTATCGACAATTTTAAACTTTAGTTAAACTTTTCAAATAAAACAACTTGTTAATAATAACACACAAATAGACAATACAGGTTAGTAATTACACAACGTTTCAAGTATTATTATTCTCCTCTCATCTCCATTATTACAACTCATTATTAATCCACTGGAATTTATGAAGTTTAATCAACTTTCTTCAATCCATAGCTCACTCCAAAAAAATTATTAGTTTTTTTTCCAATTATTTATTTATAGTGCTTTTAAGTTTTTTATCACTCAATATAAGATTACAGTTGGAAACTTATCGTTACTTTTAAAAAAAATATTTGCAGCCCAATTCTATTTCAGACATTTACTTCTTCCATTAATTTTAATAACATTTGATTGTTTTCACAACCACATATTTTATTTTAAATACTTTCTTGTTATCCTAATAAATTTTTTTTTAATATTTTACTATATAGTCTAAAGTTAATATATTGCATTTATATTATGTGTTCAATTTTTATTTTTATATGCAAGTTTTGCTAAAATAAAGTTTATTAAAAAAAATCTTTTTTTTTTAAGTCCATAAATTTATCTCTTTTTAATATTATTTATTTCTACCATATCCATCAAAGTTTAATTGTAAAAATAATTTTATTCATTATATTTTATTTGCATCAATAATCTATCTAATATATTTATAATTCTTAACTTTTTTAATTCATTAATATCAAATTTTAATTTCTCTTTTTTTGAATCCATTGAACATCACCTTAGGCTTTTTAACAATTATATTTAATCTTAATTATGCTTTTATATGATAGATTTTATAACATATATTTTTAAATTCTGAGGTATTATTTAAGAAAAAACACCTCAATATCTTCAAAATCTTAGTGATTTATATTCTTTACCTTCATATTTTAATACAACAACAACAACAACAACAATGACAATAATAATAATAATAATAATAATAATAATAATAATAATAATAATAATAATAATAATAATAATAATAATAATAATAATAATAATAATAATAATAATAATAACAACAACAACAACAACAACAAGCACTTTATATAAAACTGTTGTAAAAAGTGCCATAAAATTAAATTGCCCTTCCATAAATCTTATAAACAATGTTAATCATTGTGGTGTAATTACATACTTAATCACTTCTATTACACTGGAATAATTATCATTCAAAATTTGATAATATTGTAAGGTCTATGTTTTTAATATTTCAAAGATTAATCACTATTTAAAATGTTTGTAGAATCAAATGTTTTTTTTTTCCAATTTAAGAATCCAAACTATAATGGAAATTGATAATTTTTTAATATATATATATACTGTTGTAATCTACTATTCTATAATCGATTTTAATTTTAATTTAGTGCTTATGAGACTTTAATAAATATCTTGCACAATATTAATCTAAGACTAAAAGATTTGTAATTTCTGAAGTATTTCTTTTGCCATTCTTAGAGTTCAATATTATTATTGTATTTTCCAAATTGCTGGAATATCTTTATTATTTAGACTTTGGTATATAGTTTTGTCAAAAATATATCCAATTGTTTCTATTAATATATTTATATAAATTTCATAATTTTTAATGATTGTACATTCTTTATAGCTGTAATTCCTTTTTTCTTTAAAATACTTGGATTTTTAGAAGATATTGATGTTATTAGAGGGATATTTATATTTTATTACTATATAGTTCTTTTAGAAGTTTCTTTCATATTTCTGCATTTTTTTAAAGCCATCACTATAATTTATTTTTAAAATAATTTTTCTTCCAATATTAAGATGTAGTTTATATTTTTGTTTTCAGCTTTTCTTGCCATCTATTTAACCTCAAAGTTTCATTTTTTTATGACATCATTAATATTTTTCTGAATACTATACAATTAAAATATTCCAATCTTTTAAATGGATCCTTTTTAATATTTATATATTCTTAGTTTTTATATAATGCCTTGTCTCAATTTAAATTTACAAATAATTTTTGTTTCATATGCCAACAATCTGCGAATAATTTTTAGTAAAGTAACAGTTATTCTTTTCTTTAGCCCACTCAGGTCTATGTCAAGATTATCAATATTTTAACATAATTTACAAATTATATTGTATTTTTGAAGGTTTGGAATATAAACTATTATTAGTCTCTTCTTAACAGCCATTATTTACTTATTGCAATGGTAATACCAATTACTCAAATATTAAATTTAAATGTACTTTAGAATATCAGGATTACATTACTTTATGATGAATATTGAAAATTAGATGCTGTAGTAATTAATTTTTGTTTGAATTAAAAACATAATAAATTTATATTGATAATATATATATATTATTTAATTGAGTAGAATTTTTTTATCACGAGTCCTTTTGGTATCATAAAATTTGCTTTGCCAATGTTCATTTAAACATACATATATGTGCATGAGATAAATAATCACTGATGAGTAAACATTTTTCTCACAATATTTGATTACCTAATTAATATAACTTATTTATAAAATTTATCATGTGTCTATGCAAAGTTACATAATTATATTTTAAAGCAATAATAATAAAAATTATATATTGAATAAAATGATAACACATTTAAAATTTAATTTAGCAATAACAGGATGGTATAATCAAGAATAAAATTTGTGTGTATTATTTCTTAATATAATAATGTTATTGTTAAAAGTAGTAGTAGTAGGAGGAGTATGAGTAGAAATAGTAATAATAGTATTAGTAGTGGTAGTAGTGGTAGTAGTAGTAATGGAAATAGTAATAGTAGTAGTGGTAGTAGTGATAGTAGTAGTAGTAGTAATAGTGGTAGTAGTAGTAGTAGTGCTAGTGGAAGTGGTGGTAGTAGTAGCAGTAGTAGTAGTGGTGGTGGTGGTGGTAGTAGTGATAGTAGTAGTAATGGTAGTAGTGGTGATAGTAGTAGTAGTGGCAGTAGTGTTAGTGGTGGTAGTAGTAGTGGTGATGATAATAATAGTAGTAATAGTGGTAGTAGTAGTGGGCTTGATGGTTGTAGTGGTAGTAATAATAGCAGCAGCAGTAATAGTAGTAGTATTAATCATGATGATGATATTAATAATAATAATTTTATCAATTGTTTGAAATTTAATGTGTTCAATTATATGATTATACTACCCATTATGTTTATATACAATATTAAAATAATAATGGCATTCATTCAATGATGATTACAAAATAAATCAAAAATTCAAAATTAGAGTAATAATGAACAGTCAAAGAACAAATATTAAAAATGTTACTTATTTATTTATTGTTCAAAATATTTTTGTTTTCAGGTATAGCTTTTAAAATAAAGCTAAGACAGTTTTTTTTATATACCATTAATTTAATTAGAATAAGTCTATACTACAGAAAAATTATTTATAAATAATAATAATTGCAGATATCTACATACAATTATATTTGTATTATCATAAATCTAGAACTTTGTTACTAAAAATGAATTAATGTCAAATGATATGCAACAAGACTTCGGAAATAAGGGAATAAAAAATATCGACCAAGATGATTTGGAAGAATAATGTGATTGGCCTTTACTTCTTCAATGCAGTAATTTTGCGATTAGAAACAATATTCTAATAATAAGTACAATAAAATTATAACTATAATGGAATTATTGAAAAACAAAATGGAGTCATTCAGAGACTGTGATAGTCTGTAGAAAAAATGATTTGTTATAAGAATTATAATAAACATCGAAATTATCTTATGGATAAATTTTATGATATCTAATCACTATTGGTATAAAATTATAAATGATTATATATGTACACTTTGTAACAAGAGAATTTCCAGGAGGTGCCCTATTTATTATTTTCAAATCTGTTTGAAGAACTTGGGACATTAGATAAAACAAGGAAAGCAATTAAACTGATCTAATATAAGTAGTTTTTTAAGTTGTTAATAAATAAAAAAATCAGCATATAAATATTTAATATTTACCATACTGTTTGGTCATTGTTTATTTCCTATAGACCATCACACTAATGAATCATGTGTACAAACACAATAAGTTTACACTTTGTTTAAAAACAAATTTAAACTAAGTATGCTTATTAAAGTTAAATAAATAGGCACAGTTCAAAAATAAAAAACAAATCTCAGGTTGTGATTGTGTAAAGTTTAATGTGATTATACAACCTCTAATATATTAACCCTTTAACTGTCCAATTGCTTTTTCGCTGCAGGTGGTATCACTCAAAGCTTTTAATTAGCCGATGCACAAAATAATGTATCAATTTTTCAAAAGTTATTGACCGTTTTTTTAAATATATTCACTTTAGTTTCGTTTTTAAAAAGTATATTAGTAATTTCTCACATTATAAAAATAAACGAAAGTTTGTTCAAAAATAAATTTTGATTTTTAATTTTAAAAATATTTGTTACGGTTGACATGAAAAGAAACGGCAATCATAATTTCACGTTATGATTTTTTTTTCCCGACTTTGCAATAAATAAATAATTCTTCTAAAATCTAACTATTTTTGTAAAATAATATTTATTTTTGACATATTATATGAAAATAATTTTATTTTATTTGTATTTCATCAAAAAATATTTTTAAAATGCTCTAAAACATTCGTTTATCATTTTCAAAATAAAACAAAAGCGTTCGTAAATTTTTAATTTTTGGCAGCCATATAAAAATTTTAACAGCCAATAAGATTCAAGAAAAGATGATGAGAAGGCGGAGCTTTTCCATTTTCTTTTGTTTACAAAATTTCAACAGCCAATAAGATTCAAGAAAAGATGTGAAAAGGCAGTGCTTAGTTTTTGTTTGACATAAATCATCAATTAATTGATTTTTTACTTGTAAAATAATTCAATAGATGGCAGTATATTATAAAACTTTTTGCGTTCTAAAAAATGACGTTAAAACCGTAAACGTAGTCCAAAAACTAAGCAATTTACAGCGATGTCAAATTTACTCGATTAAAACGAATATGTATCAAAAAGTGCCTCGATTAAGAACGAGTCAAACAGTCAAAAGGTTAAATAAATTGTATTGCTTTTTTATTATGTCGACAAGTTGATATGGAAACTTTTGAATATAAGTTATTTGAATAATAAAGTGTTTCATATTAATTCAAAGAGGGAGTTAAATTATTCACAATTTGTCAAATAGTTTGTCACGCCTATATAATTTCCATAATTTTAGAATAATTATTTTTTAGAGGATAAAAAATAAATTTATTAGAGATCAGTAAAATGCTTTTTTATTAGTTATAAATGATTTATTATATCTGTAATTAAAAGATTTACATCTCAATCAATAATATGTATCTTAATGTTATAATATGAATAGTATAAAAGTCCTCAAAGCTATATATATATATATGTGTGTTTTATTTACTCTACAAAGATCTTAAATTCTATTTATCATGCTAAATTATATAATTTATATTAGAAAAATTGATATCCCCGTATAATTTAATGTTTTTATAAGAAACCTCTATATGTAATTATATACTACAATTAACATGCACTATGGTAAAACATTTGAGAATTGGTTTTGAGGAAATAAAACATTTTCCACATTTAATCCTAAAAATTAATTCTGGATTAATTTTTTGAATAAATAAAATGGCATTTAATGGCATATATAAAAATGAAATTGATTATAATTTTCAATTGGCAGAATAAAATGCATTGTTTCAATAGATGGGTATTTCATTTTTTAAACTTTCAAATAAAATAAATATAATTTGATTTATGTAATAAATAACAATTGTATATCCTCTCTCTCTCCCTCCCTCCCTCTCTCTCTCTCCCCCTCCCTCCCTCTCTCTCTCTAAAAAAAAGGGGGATATTATAGGTTTAAATGAAAAAAAAAAAGGGTTGTCCTCAGGAATTGTCTATTAGTGGTAATTAAGAATTCCTTGGGAACATCAAAGGTTAAATGTCATTTCAATTTACATGTATATTATCTCATCATTTTGTTTTTTTTTTAATAATAATCTATGGAAATATCTAATTCAAGATATATATAACTAATATTTTACTTCATGCAGAGTTTAATAAAGGTTCTTCAGTTCTCTGATTTATACGTAAGTTATAACTAATTAAAGTATTAATATAGTAGATAATTTTATATTTATTTATTCTGAATATAGATTATTCCTTTTTAAATATGACCCAATAAAAATGTCATAAAATATCCATGTTTTCTAAAAAATAATGCTTAGTAACAAACTTTAGCAGAATAAAGCAGCATAACTTACTTTTATATAATGAAAATATATCAAATTTATTAAGCGTAAATAAAAAATGTTACATTACTATTCCTTTTAAAACACTTCATTTATATATAAATATGTTTATATTAGAGCTAACAATATTCATTAGTCAGATTAGAAACTTAGAAAATTAAAAAAAAAAAAAACTTTCATTTACTTTAGTAACTATAAAAAGTTTGTAAAAAAATCTGCATTAAGTATTTGTAAATAGTAACGACTTATAAAATTGAAAAGAATCTTTTTGAAATTTATATAGATTAAAATGTGTAATAAGTTTTTGCTACATATTGGTAATGATTTTGTTAGTGGAAAAAAAGAAGAAAAAAAAGAAATTAAAAACAGTTTTTTTAATTTAACCGAAATGAAAAAAAATGTTGATTTATTTATTTATTTATAATATAGTTTCCAAAAGACCAAGTAAGATTTCATCTGTTATGTGACAAATTGTTCTTATCAGTTTTATGTAATTAGCAAGACAGATTTTATATCTTCACTCACGAAACAAAGATTTAATTATCATTATTAAAAAAAAATTAGTCAACAGTCAGTTTGCTTGACCATCATTTAATCATACCTCAAAACTAAATAAAAAAGTATAAAAAATGTGAAGTTTATTTAAAATTTATTTCTGATGTGTGAAAATCAAGGGATAAAAATTATTAGAAAAATTAATGTGAAATAAGAAACATTCTGCACTTTAGTCTGACAGCTCTCTCTTTTCATCAATCCAAAATTTATAGAATTGTACCTACTTTTTATCATTATTTAAATTGTCCAACAAATTTTATTATTACTTTTCATGCATTTTTCAAATCTTTTATAATTTCTTTATTTTTAATATTCAAAAGCTACAAGCAGTATAAAATACTGCACACAATTTTCACATACTTGATTTCCTAGAGTTTTATAAATTGAATAGGTGTCCATCTCAGCAGCTTTATATATCTATATTTTGCAAAAAAAATATTCTTGTGTAATATAAATATTTATTCTTCATGTTTTGTGTCATGGTTAGCTTATATTAGTTGTACTCTTAAGATAAGTCATTTTATTTCTCCATTTGTTCTATTTTTTTTTTAAATATAAATGTTATAATGTTTTTGTTAAGTGATACTTATAATAATAATAAATTAAACTCATTTTATTACAATAACAAATCCCAATTTTTCTAAAAGAATGCATCCAAGTAATCCCAGCTGAAAAAAAAAAAACTTTTTATGTATGCAGAATATGTAGCAAGTCGATTTGGATGAAGCACATCAAAAATTGTGAGTAAATATTCCAGTCTAAAGTAATTCATTTAAAAGTTAGTTTTAGTTAATTTAAATGGCCACTTAAAACTTTAATTATAGTATAAAATAATATTTTTCTTATGAATGATATCAGGTACCAACTGTAGCAATTATATCATTACAAATATCATAGTTGTTGGAAAATTTGCAATAAATGTTGCAGTCTGAAATAAATCAGTTTAAAATTAATTTTATTTGTTTTATTTATTTTAAATGTCAATGTGAAATTTTAATTAAATCATAAAATAACATTTTTTATGACTAGTGTCACATAGTTTTTGTGATTATGTTATAAAAATACATTGTAGCCATCATGGGTTAACTGTATATTTATTTAAATTTCTCTTCACTTATATAATTTCATTAATAAATATTGTCTTTTTATTTATTTTTTTCAAGATTTCATTTAGTAGTGACCCTATTTTTCCCATATTCTACCTTTCTACAAATTCATAATTAAAAGTTGTGATTTTTATTAATTGTCCAAGTCTTTACAATATTTAATAAGTTTCAATGCTTAATTCTAAGCTCAATATATTGCCAAAAACTTTCTATATTTATTAAAATGTTTTCTAATATAATTTTTACTTTAAAACTTTTGTTGATTTTATTATATTCATAATATTTTTAAAATATCATAAAATATTTTGACATGCCTAATATTGGATTATATCATGAAAATTAAAACAAATTATTTATGTTATTAATTTAAATTTTTATTTATTTATTTTTTCTTAGACTTAATGGAGAAAATGGTCTGCATTTTCAGAGCTGATCCAGAATGTGAATGACATGCTTCTAAATGGTGATATAAATTTAAAATGATATGCACAATAAAAATTTCCCTTATTAAAATTAGAATAAAATAAAATGTAAGAAAGAACATCTTGAAATGTGAGATGAATAAATGAAGTTTTTTAAAAAAGTTAAGTTTAAATATAAACTACAAATCATAAACAATAAAAATGATTAAAGTTGTCATTAGATTTTATAATAAATATTTCTGGAGTTGTCCACATTCCCCTGAACTCAAACTCTTAACATTGTTTTTATTATTTTGTTGAAAAAAAAAAAAAAACAACAGATATTTTTGAAATTTAATAGTTTTGAAAATTGAGTACCTGAAATAAAATATGTGTTTGAATAAAAGATAAATGAAAGTTATTATCTCAACTTAATAGCTTGCACACCCAGGTGCCTAAAAAAAAACTGACTTGAGACATAATTTTCAAAATAACTTCAGTTTTAATAATATTAGAGCCAAAAAATTTACATTGATAGAAACTATAAAAACGAAGGAAAACAATAAGGCTAAGATAAATAGTGATTACTATTTAAAAAAATTAGAAAAAAAAGAAGAAATTTCAACATCTGACATAAGTATTACTTTATTGTTTGTTCATAATTTGTAATTCATCATTAACTAAGTTTAAAGTACACCTTCAATGATAAATTCTTTGTATTCCTCACAAAATTATCTTTCAAACGATATCTAATACTTCTTACCTGAAATAATCCATAGCATCAGAATCTCCAAAACTATTTGCATAAGAATTCTTTATTTGTATCTTGTACCCCAAAAGTTTAACGAACTTCAAAGGCATCTATAAAAAAAAAGATTCATCCTAATAAAAGATACAAAACAAATCATTTCCAAAAGATGGGTATGCATTTGTCACCAGAGCAATTGGCTTCTTGTCTATCTAAAACTAGAAATTGTAGGCTACTGTATGTATCCATGATAAAATGAGTTTCATCTGTTCATATTATATTTTTATACACACCAATGATATTTATATTCCTTATGCACACCAATGATATTTATATTCTTTATGCACCCCAGTGATGTTATCATGTTATATTTATTGTCCCAAAGATATATAATTTATTTGGATATAGCTCATTTGCTAGCTATAGACTTAAAAATAATGTGATGCAAGATGTGGCAAAATTCTGACTCCACAGCATGTGTATCAAGACATAGGCAAGAATCAGTATTTGACACTTTGCCTGCATACAATTCCATGTGGTATATACATAACTATTTGGATATCATCACACACACACACACCAATTGAAATCTCTCTTTATTGGTTTTAAGTGTTTATAAATTTACATGGTATTATTCCCAGTAAATTTTATGATTGCTTTATTGCAATCAGTCTTAAAATTACATTGCACTGCTCTATATATGTAAATCATTATTTGTTATACAAACACAAACATGCAAGTGCAAACACAAATACACTAATACAAATATAAACACATCAATAAATAATTAAATCTTTTGAGAATCATTATGACTATAAAATAAGGTTGCCTCAAACTTGGATTAGAGAATCATAATTACATTGTACATAAACCATTTTTGTTTTGTTTGAATACAAATGTGTATATATTGTATAATAAAAAGTATAAATGATTTAATTATATAGTACACAGGCACACCAATACAAACATAAAACACATTAATAAATTATACCATTTATCAAATAATTAAAAAAAATTAAAATATTATTCAAATAAGTAAAAAAATAAAATTGAATGCTTACGACCAATATTCCATGATTACATTTTTATCACATGAAAGGCCTTGAAATGCAAATTATCAGTGTATTTTAATCCATTTTATTACTGACATTGGCTGATTAAAAAAAATATGCCTTTGTTTTCTCCATGCAAACTAGAAAACTAAACAGAAAAGAAAAAAAAATAAATGAACCTATTACTAAAAATATTAATAAAAAGTCAAATTTTATCCAATTTCAATTCAAGATATGCCATTTCAAAGAGATTTTCAAGCAGCAATGAATGTCAGGATTTCTGTTCACATCAGCTTATAGTTTTTGCACAATTTAAAAAAGAAAACAAAATTTTAACGAAACAGCTGATGCAAGCATATGATCTGCTACAATGGAGCAACCCATTAAAATTGTAATAATTATTACTGACATTTATAATTAAATTAATTAATTATTACTATACCAGTGATTATTATTAGTCTTAAATTATATTATACTTTTTGTTGGTCAAAATAATGGGTGGTAAAATCTTAAAACTAAATTTAAAAAACAGCATTGTTAGGTTCTGACTATTTTATAAAAAATTAAGCTTCAAATATAGGCTCTTTCATAACTGTTTTAGAATGATTTAAATCGGAATATGTCTGATTTAATTATAAAATCATATTTTAAAAAAATTCCATTAAGAATAAATAAATGTATATTTTAGCAAAAAAAAAAGTAATAGGAAATGCATTTTTTAAATTTATTTTTTTTAATTTTCATCTTTAATCTTGTCTCAGAATATGTGCTTTATTATTATCTTTCTTTTTTCAATAACAATAAAAATAGATTGTTAATGGAGAAATACAATTTAAAAAATCATTGTAACAGCAAATTTTTTCACATAAACCCTCATGAAAAAACAGTGAACAGACATTACCAAAACAAAAAAATATATATTATGAACTGCTTTTAAAGGCTATCAATATTATTTTATAGCTATCTGACAACACTACAGCTACCACATTTTTTTAGTTATAGTGCTAAAATAAAACATTTATTCCTTTCTTCACATGATAATTAATCCAAGAAAATATTTAATGTAATATATATAAATCTCTGGAAAGTTTTGCAAGATAAAAAAATAAGATAAAATTATTTTAAGTCCTCATACCTATAAAAAATATGTGTATAGATTCAAATTAATATAATACTGTGGGTTAAATTCAAAGTAGTTTTCTTTTATAAACTACTAAAACAAATTGATTAGCTTAAAGACCGTAAATAGTAATTAATAATATGGCAACACTACTATGAATAAATTTCATTAGTCATCATAATGAAATCTCTACTAATTTTTTCATTTATAATCAAAATTAATCAATGAAAAATATTATATTTAACACACACATACACACACACACACATATATATATATTGAAATTATATATGTTGACACACATCCCATTTCATGTACTATGTTCCACAGTAGTAATTATTCTAGGTTTAAAATCTGCCTAGTACATGTATATTTACATGTACTCATGTATCCACATATATCTACGTATAATATATATATATATCAACATATATCTACGTATAATATATATATATATCAAGCTATATTTTATATTTTAAATTAAATTCATAGATGTGTAAACATCATTATATATGTGTAAATACACTTGTGTATATTATACTTGTGTATATGCAAGGTAGCTGTGATGCAAAACTGATTTAATAGTGTTACAGTACAATTATAATTATAAATCTTTCTTTTAATAATGTATATGTATAAATTTATTCATTATTTGACTTAAGAATTGCATATATATTCTCAATTCCATGGGTGACCAACATACAAACATGGTGAAATGTTTACACAGAAAATAAATTATTTTCTAAAAATATTAAATAATTTTTAGTAAAAAGATCACACCACATGCACCTGTTTTAGATTTGCATGGAGATCAAAGATAAATCCAAAAAATAACAAATTTTAAAGTATATCTTGGACAAAGAAATGTGACCATGAAGCACTATTTTTATTTGCTAGGATTTTTCATTTGTCTTTACTAGAACATGAATGTTAACCAAACTTTAAACTTTGGATTGGTCAATTACAGAATCAGTAGTAAAAACATATTCATCTTTTAATAATATATTCATTTTAATTTTGTATTTAAAAAGTATATTAATAATTTGTCAGATTATAAAAGTGAACAAAAGTTTTTTCAAAAATAAATTTCTATTTATAGTTATAAAAATATTTGATAGTGAAAGACCTAAAAAAAAATTTGTAACTAATTAGAAAGTGCTGCTGACATCATTGATTTCTTTCTCAATTTTATGTTATGTAAAAGTAAATAATTTTTACTAAAATCTTAATTATTTTTCTAAAATAATTTTATTTTCAGCATATTTTGTCTAAATAATTTATAATATGTCAAAAAATACTTTAAAAATGCTCTGAAACTTTTATTTTCATTTTCATAATCAAAACAAAGAAGTTGGAGTGGTGAAAATTATTGACAAGTGGTCTCTTTTGTCCAATATGAGCAACAACCAATAAGTGTCTAGAAAAGACAGCCTTTTCTATTGTTAAAACTTAAATTTGAATATTATTAATTTTTACTAGTAAAATAATTCTAGAGAGGGCAGCATCATGGGGTAATTTTTTAAGCTTTAAAATGACAATAAAATCACTGATGTTTTCCAAGTGACTAGAAGCCATGTCCATCTATGACCAGAGATTTCTATCAAAGGATTAAATCTAAAAGTTAATAAAAAATGTTAAATTTAAAAATTAAAATTTCAAAGTTGTAAACAAGTTATTAGGTTTTAGAGGGGGGGTCATAAATGTAATATATCAACCCTCAATTTTTAGCATTCAAAATCTTTGTTATAAAATAATCTAAGCAATGCTTCTGGGAGCTATGCCCATTAAAAATTTAACATGAATGGGTAGGAAGGCCTCAACTTTACTATCTTTTTATGGAAGAATAGCGACCATCCTCCATTTCTGCAAGCTGCACATCATCATCATTGCTGCAGGAATGAAGGAGACCAGTACTACCAGTTGCAAAAAAGACACCAAGGGAAGACAACCTATTCAAAGAAGTGACAGTGCCCACTACAAATATCAGACAGCTCAGCCTTTAGAAGAGATTGGAAATATTCTTCACCTCAGAGATCTATAAATCTTTTTACATTTTAATATTTAAAATCATTTAACTATGAATGATCAAAAACTAATAAATCATAATTCCTAAATAGTTAGTTCTTTATTAAAATAAATATAATGTAACTGTAAAAATTTGTCTATCAATGTATCTTCAAAAATAAGATTCTTAATTGTAATAACTAAAATGTTTAACAATTTAATCTTCTCTATAATCTGTGGTCATGCCTAAATTTGATTAATTATTGATTTCATTTTAAATTTATGTGATATGTTATGCCATCATTTCAAAGCAGACAGAATTAATATAAATCTTTGGGGAGATATAGTAAGAAACTCTCCAGTAAAATATTTATTTGCTTTTGTTAGCAAACATAAATTGCTGCTTTAAAACCTATTCTCACATATAACAACTGATAGCTATGCGCTCATTGTTATATACATATGTTTTATATATAGAAAACTGGGTACTGTAGTAGATCAAATGGGAAACAATTTAGCATGAATTTTTCTTACTCTTTAATAAAATCTAAAATTGTGAAAGCAAAATTATAGACTTACTTTTATATATAACATATGATACAATTAATTATTAATTTGATGTATACCAATGCATTTAAATATTGCTGTATACCAGTCCCCTTAGGCAGAGAAGCATAGTACCTAGAAGGTATTCATGCACAAGCCAGAGATATATATATATATATATATATATATATATATATATATATATATATATATATATATATATATATATATATATATATATATATATATATATATATATATAAAACTGTGATCACATTTAAAGAACATAGATCTTCTCAGCTGCAGAATTCAACACATCATTAAAAGCACTTTTTTTTGTTTTGGAGAGAACTCCAGGCATGAGTTAATTACCACAAGTAAATAACACACTTTCAACAATGGCACACTAACTCAGCACCTAAGAAATCCCAACTAGCTCATTCAAAGTAATAATATAATACATTACTGCTTTAATTAGTGGTAAAAGAATTGACCAACAAAATATTAAGTTTTAAAGATAATTTATTTTAACTAAATACTTATTATTTTAATTTTTAACTACTTTTATAAGTGCTCAATTAGTCTAACAATGATAGTTTATATAATAACCACACACACATTCTTAAGAACATACAATATAATATAACATAAAACTTCAAATAATACAACACATTTAAAACATGCACATCAGTAGTTTGTTTTATGCCTGCTATAGAGTTCATTGATTTTACTGACTCTACAGGCTTCAAATTATTGCAATGGCTATATTAATATCAGAAATGGAATAAGAAAATGTTTTATTACCTATAGGATTTTGGATGTTGACTTTTTGCTGTTTGCTGCTTCACGTAAATTTTTTTACCAACCAGTTGGATTTTAGGCTTCTGTAGAGGTCTCTATGATTGCTATTTTGTGATACCATTATTCAAGATAGTTAGATATCTCTGGAAGTTTCAAATTATTAGGCAGGCATTACTTTTATCAGGCAAATTGCTGATGTTACATCGAATTGAAGCTGGGATCTGGTCATGTTTCCAACTGCTAACAATGCATTGTTATGAAAAAAACACTGACTCTAGATACATGACAAGTCTGACTGAAGACTAATTGTAAAACTGATTGAAATAATAAAAAACTATTTATGTGATGACCTGTTGTCATTTTTTAAATTAGTTTCTATATCCACCAGCTATATCAATTGTTGAAATTCATCCACTGATTTTGATTAAATTTTTATAAGTTTTTGATTAATGCTAATCCATTTCTTTTATGTAGCTTCTGAGTATTTGCAATATTTAAGGGAGTCTCTTTTAACTTATAAACTTTCCTATTTTTTTAATATTTAACTTTCATATTGTATTTTATTAACATGCACACATTTTACTACATTTCTTTATATTTAAAATCAACTCATTGTTTACAATCTCGTTTATTTTAAATAAATGGGAAGAGATTTTTTTTCTGTAATTTAAATAAAGAGATATTTTTAATTTTATGTAAAATATTTATTTTTAAACTGCTACAGCTTTAACTTTTAATTACTTGAAATTCAACTACTTTTAGTTTTATGTTACATTTTCTACCCCGTTGTAATTAATTAATTATAACTTTTACTGATAACTAACATTTATATGAATAACTCTTTAAACTTTTTTAGATTTCCTTTTTTTCTAATGAGATACTTTAATTCAATTATTTATGTACAGATTAGTGGTTCTAATATTTGCTAATCAGTTCTTAAAACTTTTGCATTGTTTATGAAATTTTTTTATTTTTGAATAATTGTACATTTTTTATTTATCTTAAAATTTGCAGACAGCAATTTTAATATAGTGCTGCTCATTAGCGGTATATTACACTGCCCTATGTTTGAGAGTAAAATGCATCTCTTGATCTATTTTATTTTTGCTAATTTCTCCATTTTTTTAAAATAGAATTCAATGTAATCATTAATTATCTTCTATTTGTGTCTTTTTTTTGCACATTCCAGAAAAACTTATTTCGTTTTGTGACCTACAGTTCTGATCTTTTGTTGGACCTGCCAATTGTCTGTCTGGCAGATTCTTTTTCTCTCTATCAATTTTAATTACTGAGCATTATATGTTCCTCTTTCTTTCATGCCCTGTGTCACTACAAATGCATTGTCACTGTATTTTCATTTTATTATATATATGGACCTTCATAAATCATTTGGAACTTTTTGTAAATATATTTTTCAGGATGGCTTACAGGATTGGTTCTTATCATGACCTCATCTATTCTAAATCTATTCTTGACCCTTTCTTGTCTTCTGCCTTAATTCACCCATATTCTTTAGCCTACTACTGGATCATTCCGCATCCTTTCTTCTATCAATTGGGTCTGCTTTTACTGGCAGTCTGGTCCTGAATGAGGATAGTACATCTCTCCCAAAATGAAACTGGATGGGTGCAAATTTTGTAGAATCATTTATGACCAGTTTATCATATTAAAAATACACAGGATTTCTTACACCCATTTATACACAAAATAGATGCCCCAACTTTCTCATGACCTGTTTACATGGGTTGGACTGTGGGTTGCATATTGACATGAGTGTTTTATTTCACATCTCTCCATCCCTTTTTTCCACTCATTGGATATAAATGTTGTGTCTGATAGTCAGTCAAGATTTTATCCGGAGTTCCCACTGTTCCAAAATGTTGTTGCTCTAAAACTCATATGGTGTGATTAACATTTTCCTGAGTCACAGGGTATGCTGCCACTAATTTTAAAAATACATCATATGCCACAATGAGGTATTTTATTTTATTAAATAAGGGCAGAGGTCTGTAAAAGTCTATTGCTAATAAATTATTCAATTGTTGCACATAAATAGGCTTCAGTGACTATCCCACAGATGCATTAAGTGATTTTGTCTTTGAGCATATTTGACACATGTTTATAACATCTAAGATGCTGGCATACATTCGTGGCCAGTAGAAACAATTGATCAACCATCCCTCAACTTTACTTGCTCCATAGTGTCCATATTTGTGTGTATATGCTTAATTATATTTCTCTCATCATGACCAGGATAATAATCCTCCTTTGGTAATCCTTTTCCTTTTTACATTGTATCAGCCCCTCTTTTAAGCAGTAGCCTTTGCTATCTCTCCACATGGGATTATTTTCCATTTTCTTCATATGCTGGTGACATAAATACATCATTATTTGCTGACAATCACCATCCTCACTTTGCCACTCCTTTAACATATGAAGGTCATTTTCTGTTTTATTGCCTTCATCAATTTCTATCACAGTGATGTATGATCTGTCAGAATTTAAATGATGTTGCTCCTGTACTGCAGGGTATCAGCTTAATGTGTCTGCTATGACATATTTTCTTTAACATGGCAGTGTCTCACACTATAAACTCTTGAAGAAACAAATTCCACCTTATTAACTGGCTATTTATAAGGAAGATATGATTTAGAAACTCAAGAATTTTGTGGTCAGTAATTACAATAACCTCAGATCCTATCAGATACTGATGAAATTTTTTAAATGCCCACACAATTACCAAGGCCTCCTTCTCAATTCCAATGTTGTTCATTTGGCTAATAAGGAAAAGGACCCCATGCTCATCCACCTTTTGTATTTGAGACAGTGTAGCCCCCAATCTAAACACACTGCTGTCAGTTTTCACAAAAAAACAGCTTCTGAAAGTCAGGGTATGAAACCATAATCTTTTCTAAAAAACCTGTCTTTATGTTTTGAAAACTATGCTCATGGTGTTCAATCCATTCCCACTGTCTTTTTTTTTTTAAAAATTGCAGCAGTGGTTCCATATCAAAAGAATTTTTTTATAAAACTGGTTATAGAAATTGCATAACCTGAAAAAAGACTTTACAAGTCTTTTGTTTTGAGGCCTAGGAATATCTTGGATCATCTGAATTTTCTCAGGATTTAGTCAGATCACCTTTTCACTAATGATGTGGCCTAAAACATTTATTTCAGTAGTCATTAAATTACTTTTATTTAAGTTAATTTTTATTCCCTTTTGTTTGTACTCATGCAACAGCTGCTCCAAATGTGTTAAGTGCTCCTCTATACTTTCAGATGCCAATACAATATCACTACATACATTACTATTAAACTTTTGATATGGTCTGATAACAGGAATCAACACACTGTATAAGCCCTGTTCCACTATTTTTAAGTCTAAAGTGAATCCAGTTAAAATTATATGCACATCCATTATATTTAAATGCTGTATATTTCTGATCTTCTTAGTGAAGTTTAATTTGCCAATAGCTGGCAGTTAAGTTGAAAGTTGAAAATATTTTTTTTTCTGAAATTTTGATAACAATTCACTCATAGGTGGAAGAACATTAGTATTAAATATTGTTATCTTATTTAATTGCTGGGCATATAAAAACAAACAAATTTATCCATTTTTTTTACTGTTATGATGAGGTTATTAAAGGGAGACAAACATTTAGATATTATTCCCCAATTTAAGCATTTTGTCTATGTTCTTCTACTTCATGCCTATATTGATGTGGTAAAGGATACACATGGGCTTGATATGGCTAATCTTTGAGCCTTATCCTGCGTTCATACACTTGGATCACCCTGAGAATCTCAAAAAACACACTCTTGTATCTGTTTAGTAGTTTCTCCAGTTGGTCCCTTTGATTATCATTTATGTATCTTGACTGATCCATCTTTTACCTTATCTCTACTTCCATTCCTGCACTTTGTGTGCACTCTTCTTTATTAACTTTATCCTTTTTTTTGTAAATGAAATTATTACATTGTTTATTTCTGCCCAATCTCATTTATAATCCAATATACAGCCTGTTTTGTACATATAGACCAAGCCTAATATTGTAACAGTCAGAAAACGTGTGACTCATAAACATAGTGTAGAATTCGACCACCATACAGAACAGCAGCACCATCAAGTAGCGAAGCCACCCGTGGTACTGAGTTCGAACATAGTTTATCGGTTCCACAATACGATCCACAAAACAACGCATCTGATGCGACATTAGAAAAGATTTCCTTAGGCACGGTGGTCAGGGATATGCAAGAGACTCATGATTTTATTCTCGAGTTAGCCAATAACCAAACTAATATTAATTAAACATTCATATTTACATAATTGAGGAAATATTATATAGAATGGGTATCGATTAAATGAAACGTAACTGCAGACGTATAGTTTAAAATTATTTATTAATACATTTTAATAAAACAATCATTTACTAATAATATTTGTGGATTTAAAGCTTCAGTAGCGGGATTTGTGACATGATTATATTTTAAAGAATACCTTTATTTATTTAGACATTATTTTATATTGAGGATTTCAGTAGCGGTATTTCAGATACTGCAATGTTTACAAAAGAAATACATTTATTTGAAGGCGTAATCTAGCTACTTAAAATTCTCGAGTGAGTATTTCTAATGCATGCCTGGAGGTATTTATACCTTTGCAATGCAAGAGTCTAAAGTATGGGTTATAGGAGTAATGGCAGACATATATTTATTTAATTAAAATATTTATTTATAACCAAGGGCAAACATTTATTTGAGAGTGAATTATGCAGATAATGCAGAGGCGGAGTGATATGTTTCGAATAATAAAACTAAGTAAAGGAACATGTGGCATGCTTTAGAAAGGCGATATGGAATGGCAGTATATCAAAACTGCAATGCCATGAATGAGTTTATAAGAATGTCAGGCTGGTCTCTGCCATCAGCCCGACGAAGTAAGGTGTCACATAAGCATAACCAGGGACAAGCAGTCCATGTCGCAGTTTTGCCGGCTGGCTGCATGACATTGTCAAGTCCTACAGGAGCACCCATTATGCCCGCTTGTGTAGGACGACTGGGGTTAATTTCAACCCTGAAGAATCCGGAAATTTCACGGCAGAATGGATCATCGCGTCTCTAAAACGTAACACATGTATAATGTACAAACGATTAGGATGAGATTTAAATAGATTTCTAATTCGGCCCTACATTATCAACATTTACTAAAGAACGTTGGTGACTCTCAAAGAAATGTAAATTTTCTGGAATTATTCATGATGATTTAATAAATACAAAACAGATATAAATTGGGAATTATTGTAACTAATACATCAGCCATTTGCAAAGTAGTAGACCCCTGCATTGCAATAAATGATGCCATTGAATGCGTGTCGATTTATATGGAAGTTAAGTTATTTAGGAAAATACATATTAATGAAAATGTGACACGCATTCACTGTTTCAAACGATCATAGATTTCAACTTTGAAAATAGAGACAATTGTGAGCATGCAATAATTAGATAATAAATATAGATAAAATGTAGATTTTAAAAATACGCACCCAAGATAAAATGAGGTAAGCTAGATTAGTAAAGAAATTTACACATTAAATTAATTATTCAATTTTAGTTATACAAATGGTAGTTTTACATTTTATAATTTAGATAAGTATTATGAAGAAGAGCTATAACATATTATTAGAGTACTCTAGAGTTTGAATACAGACAGGTACCTGTTTTATAAGAAGTTTTCCGAGTCCATTGGTTAAGTAGCAAATAGTTCATGAGTGGCCATTCTTTCTTGTATTTAGACGTTTCATTTTACTTTCACAGCAGCAGCAGCTTTCTCATTTATTTCAGGCAGCAGATCTTCATGGTTAATTTATGATGGGCAATGGAAAGTTCAGCATCTGACAGGCCATCTCCCGATGGAGAATAATCTAGGTGCTTTACTCGGTCATACCTTGGCAGGAACAAATTATTTTATATTTTGGAGACTCTCAGTGATCGAGAGCAAAGCTAAAGTTTAAGTGAATGTCTCCAGCAAGTCTAAGATGGCCTCTTTTTTATCTTGATCTCTCACGTTTTTGTTAAGGTATTTTTAGATTCTATTTAATCTGCCCTGAGGATAATCAATGCATTTTGTTGGTTTTTAATTAAAGAAAGCTGCCGTTCTATTGTTTACATTTTACATTTACTAATTATATTTTGGGGAATTTTTCTTTAATTAATCTATTATCTATCATTGACCGATGCTTTTAAATTTCAAAAACAAAAAGGGAACATAAGATTATTTTAACTTTTAATTAAATATTACATCAGATTTTTTTAGAATTATTATTAAATGAAATTTAAACAAAGCAATAAATACGAACTTTATAATCCAAAATAAATGATTAAAATTATACAAAATCATATAACTAAAGAAAATCTAAATTATTTTATGTTATCCCTATTTATTGCGTTTAATTTGAGATCGAAATGTGTGCGTGTTTATGCTGAATTCTACATATATTTATACATTTTTAATATTGTTACACAAACAATTCGATATCCAAAAGTTTAAATTTGGGTGGGATAGACCGGTCAGTGAGAGACGACAGAAAAAGGTGAAACTTAAGATTCGAATACGAATCTTACTGTTTCATTTCCCCGTACTTCCCGTGAACAATTAAGGAAGAACAAAGGAGGCAAGAAAGAGAAAAAAATTTTACATTACACAATTTAAATACGAAAAAAAATTATTAAAATTTTTTTTTTGTACAGATAGATTGAAATATAGAAAGCAGAGATTACATGAAACAACAAACAATTTATATACCTGGATCTAGAATTTATAGTTGAATTAAAATGGCCTAATTTGGCCGTGTCTGGTTAAAATCATAGAAATATTTAGTTAAATTGAATATATATATATAACAAAATTCTTAGAATAGGATTAGTTAGTATAATATAAAAAAAATTTAAGAGTAATAGTAATTAAAACAATAATATATATAATAAAATTTCTATCCAAAACCCTATTTGACTAAAGTACAATCCATTCAACCAAGTTCATTATATCAAGTTCGTTTTAATATTCTCATATACGTTTAATCCGTCCTAAGAGTCTAATATTTTTACAACCCTGGGTCAGGTGGATAATACCTACATGGTTTGAGATTACGGGCATTGTATGTCCCTTTTATGGTATCTCCATCTTTTAATAAATATGCATTTGGGCCACATGTGCGATCAATTATAAAGGGTCCCCGGTACAAAGGAAAGAACTTTTTATATATTCTTTTATCTCGGTTAATTTGTTGAGAGTTCCGTATCCAAACATAGTTCCCGACCTGGAAATGTTGGCTTCTCCGATCTGCTCGTAATTTCCATTCTGCCCTTTCTGTAAGGTGGCGGTGTGCCTTGCGTCTGTCAGTTTCAATATTGATTTCACGTTCATCCATGGGTAATGGCGTTTTGATCAGTAATGAGTCCGCTTTACCAAAATGCAAATGTGTTGGTGTCATGCCAGTGGCCTCATTGATGGTTCCATTGATATATTGAAAAATTTTTTCAGTTTGATTTACCCAGCTTCTGTGATTTTGGTGAAAATGGGTCCTAAATCATTGGTTTATTTCCCTCATAACCCATTCACATGGGTTAGACTGAGGATTTCGAATTGAGGTAAGAATATGTTTAACATTCTGCTGCCTCAACCAAGTCTTCCATTCTTGAGATGTAAAGGCCGATCTGTGGTCTGAGAGGATGGTGATCGGTCTTCCAATCTTGATGAATTGACACTTTTGTAACACTCGAATTGTGCAACGGGATCTGCTCACATCACAGGATAGGCCCAAGCATATTTTGAGAATAGATCATAAGTTACAAGTAAGTAACAGAATCTACGGTAGGATGGCAATGGGCCATAGTGATCAATCACAAGTATTTCATTTGGTGCGGATGGAATGATAGAGGCACCTACTCCACTAAAGTTTCTATTTGGTGGTTTATCTCTTGCACAAATAGCACATTTCTTGAGGGTATCCATCACATCTTCATATAGCTTTGGCCAGTGAAATTGTCGTCTTATAGCTTCTTCTGTTTTTCTAGGGCCATAGTGCCCTACTAAACCATGCATATACATGATGAGACGGTTTCTGAGGTCAGGTGGTTCCAAGATTTTCCAGTAAATTTTATCGCCCACAATCTGCTGCTGCAGCAACCCATTTCTTATCCGGTATAGCTTCTTTTCTCGAGGTGTTGAGCAGCCTTGTATTGGATTTTCTTGCTGTTGTACAATTTGGATCAGCTTTTTATACAGCGGCTGCTGCTCTTGCCAATGCTGAAGGTTCCTTAACTTGTGTTCCATCTCCTGGTCCAATACCGTTGCTGCAATTACCAATGGCTGATCACTTATTATGGGGTTGTATGGCTCCAGTTCTATAGGATGTCGACTTAATATATCGGCCACTGTATTTTCAGGCCCAGGGCAGTAGACGACTTTATAATGAAATCTTTGAAGTGAAAGACTCCATATGATGAGGCGGTCATTGTGCAAGTAACTTTTATTTAGGAATTCGAGACACCGGTGGTCAGTAATGATAATCACTTCTGAACCCAGCAACATCTGCTTGAACTTATTGCATAACCACACGATTGCTAGTATCTCTTGTTCCGACACTGTGTAGTTCTTTTCGACTCCTTTGAGAGTACGGCTGCTAAAATATAGTATTTGGTGTTGGCCTTCTTGGTTGACTTGAAATAGGACCATGCCCAATCCCTTCTGACTGCTATCAGTCTGCAAATAAAAGGGACGGGTAAAATCTGGGTAGTGTAACATCACAGTCTCTAACAATCTTCTCTTTACTCGACTGAAGTCTTCTTCATGGGTCTTCGTCCATTCCCATCAGTGGTGAGGTTTTATCAATTCTACTAGTGATGATGTATCTTTGGCAAAATGGGGGTAAAACTTGTGATAGTAATTGCAAAGGCCCAGAAATGATGGAACTTGTTTTCTGTTTGTGGGCCTAGGAAAATTTTCAATAGCTGCAACCTTGTCAGGGTGATCCCTAATTCCTTGACCATTTACAATATGGCCTAAAAAGGAAATTTCCCTCAATGCAAAAAAACTTTTTTTTAAATTAACAGTTATATTTTTCTGGGTGCACTCATCGAAAAATTGTTTTAAATCCTCCAGATGTTCTGCAATGTCTCTAGAAGCAACTACTACATCGTCTACATAACATACCAATTTTTTTAAAATCTTTCTGACAATACTTGGTCCAAACACCTCATGAGGCCGGCCCCGCTATTTATCAGCTTAAAAGGTACTCTCTTAAACATGTGGGTTTGCCCATTGTATCTGAACGCAGTATATTTTTGATCCTGGGGGTGGAGAGCCATTTGCCAGTAACTGGCAGTTAGGTCAAGGTAGAGAAAATATTCTTGGCAGTCAACTTGATAAATGTTTCTTGGATGGGTGGTGGGATGTCCCGCTCAGGTATAGTAATGTTGTTTAATGTCCTAGCATCGAGACACAATCGTATGGTTCCATCTTTCTTTTTGACTACAACTAACGAGTTATTATAGGGTGATGACCCCTTTTCAATTACCCCCCAGTCAATCACCTGCTTAATTTGAGCATTCACCTCTTCTTGATACTGAAATGGGATAGGGTATGTGCGGGTCTGGAAATGCGTCTCTTCTTTTACTCGTATCCGATGGACGTAATCACTTATTTCACCTGGGACCTGAGAAAATATTGTACAATTTTCTGTAAGTAATTTTTGTAACTGGAATTGGTCCTCTACCTTGTCTAATGATGATCCCATAATTTTCTCTTGGATATCCTCATCAGGAATGGCCTCCAGACATCTTAATTGGATTTCTTCAGTTTGTTTATTTGTATCAAAACTAATCTGCTCCTGCTGGAAAGTTAGTATCTTTTTTTATAGTCCAGGATACATTCATGTTGGGTTAAGAAGTCGGACCCAATTATCACGTCCTGAATTAGTCCTTTTATCACTAAGAAGGCGTGTCCTGCATTGGCTTCTCCTATCAATATTTCCAACCAGACTTGATAGTTTTCAGTTCTGGTCATCCTCCCATCATCCAGCTTCATTTGGATTGGGCAAGTGGGGAACCTGGGTATGAGTCTATGTTTTTCGTAATTTGTTAATCACTCTCTAGAAACACAGGAAATCTGGCTGCCTGTGTCAAGAAGAATTTGTGCAACTGAGGCCCCGATTCTTGTATTAATAATTGGGCAAGGGCCAAACTGAAGTCCCCAAGTGGGATCCTCTTCCTGGATGACTGATGTTAGGTTAGTCATCTCTGCTACTCTCAGCTGCTGGCAAGATGAATGCTGGTACTGGTAATCTTTTACTGAAGTCCCGCTTGATCGAATTGCCATTTGGCTTTTTTCTTTCTCACTATGATAGCTAGTAGTCGCTGATTGCTGTTGTCTGGTCTCCTGCTCCAATTCGTGATCTACTAGACTTTCAGACCAATGGCTATCATCTAAAACCGCAAGAAATTTTCCCATCTCTTCAATGTTTTTGATACAACTTACGATCATCAGCTTTTGGGTAGTTACTGGCATATTTTGTTGAATCGTTCCAATGATATGTCTATCTGCCAATGCGAACGTCATGAGAGATTTAAATCGGTTTGCTTGGTGGAGGAAAAACTGAGCATGTGTTTCTCGGGGTATTGCTTTGTATTTTTCATGACAGAGCATGTTGTAGATATCAATTTGATGCCTGTCACTCCAATATTGTTTCATTAACGCATCTGTGTACTTCTCTATAGTTTTAGGTTTCCATTTCACCATATCCCACCAGTCTTTGGCATAGCCCTGTAAATGGTAACTGGCAATAGCTATCTGTTCACCTGCTTCTGCCTTATGCACTTGAAAGAAACTTTGTAAGCTCTCTAAGTGGGCTTGAGGATTTTCTCCTGTCTCTCCTCTAAAGATTTTTATCTGAATAATCTCTCCTAAGTAGCTTTGAGGTCTAACCTCCTTTGTCCTTATATTTCCCCCCTCTTTATTGACTTGGGTTATTCTATATTCGTTTGCTATCATTCCTAACTCTCTCAAGACAAATTTTTGAATTTCCTGATACTCTCTAACTCTCACCTTTTCTTCTTCCTGTCTTTCTTTTGATTCTTCATCTCTTTTTTTCTCATCTCCTCCTCATACACTTCCTTCATTTCTTGCATACTCTGCCTGAGTATTTTCTCCATGAACTTGAAATTTAAGTCCATTGATCCTCTGTATTGTCGCGGAGCTTCCCTTCGCTCGGGTGTCGACTCCAAAGCTTCAGATAAATCTACTTGCTGTATATCAATATTTTCTGATTCCATTTTCTTAATGTGATTTATTTATTTTATACTACTAGCATTTGACTACTCCCCACTGGTATATTGGCCCTATAAAACTCTTTCGCTGCCCTCACCTACTCTACATTGCCCTATCTCTATATTGCTGCGTTTAACATATTTAACATATATATTATAGCGAACTACTGGCTACGCGTATAATAAGCTACTGCTGTCTATGATATATATATTTGTACTTTAACAAAATATTTACTATTAACATATATAACAAGCTTCTGCTGTCTATGCTATATATATAACGGTGTTTTAATAAAAAAATTCAATGCTACTTGCTTTCTCATTTAACGACTGATTACTTTTTTTTTCTTGACATATATATAAAGCAAAATATTTCATTAGATCCGAGTATTTTCATTTTTTCTTAAATTACACACACATCCCTGCTTTCCTTAAATTTGTTATTATGCCTGCTGTCCTTTCATTCACTCGACCCACATTATTTCACTCAATTTATTTTTTTCATTGTTTTTATCAAAACAAAATTGTATATATAGAATAATTAGCTAACTCGAGTAACAAACGCTAAAAGAAATTTATATGCGTTATATTTTGCTCAGGGTATATATGGGTTTTTTGTATCGAAAGCCTCACGTTGGAAAGCACCAAATGCTAAAAAAAAATTTTACTATGTAACGGTCAGAAAACGTGTGACTCGTAAACATAGTGCAGAATTCGACCACCATACAGAACAGCAGCACCATCGAGTAGCGAAGCCACCCGTGGTACTGAGTTCGAACATAGTTTATCGGTTCCACAATATGATCCACGAAACAACGCATCTGATGCGACATTAGTAAAGATTTCCTTAGGCACGGTGGTCAGGGATATGCAAGAGACTCATGATTTTATTCTCGAGTTAGCCAATAACCAAACTAATATTAATTAAACATTCATATTTACATAATCGAGGAAATTTTATATAGAATGGGTATCGAATAAATGAAACGTAACTGCAGACGTATAGTTTAAAATTATTTATTAATACATTTTAATAAAACAATCATTTACTAATAATATTTGTGGATTTAAAGCTTCAGTAGCGGGATTTGCAACATGATTATATTTTAAAGAATACCTTTATTTATTTAGACATTATTTTATATTGAGGATTTCAGTAGCAGTATTTCCGATACTGAAATGTTTACAAAAGGAATACATTTATTTGAAGGCATAATCTAGCTATCTAAAATTCTCGAGTGAGTATTTCTAATGCATGCCTGGAGGGATTTATACCTTTGCAATGCAAGAGTCTAAAGTATGGGTTATAGGAGTAATGGCAGACATATATTTATTTAATTAAAATATTTATTTATAACCAAGGGCAAACATTTATTTGAGAGTGAATTATGCAGATAATGCAGAGGCGGAGTGATATGTTTAGAATAATAAAACTAAGTAAAGGAACACGTGGCACGCTTTAGAAAGGTGATATGGAATGGCAGTATATCGAAACTGCAATGCCGTGAATGAGTTTATAAGAATGTCAGGCTGGTCTCTGCCATCGGCCCAACAAAGTAAGGTGTCACATAAGCATAACCAGGGACAAGAGGTCCATGTCGCAGTTTTGCCAGCTGGCTGCATGATATTGTCAAGTCCTATGGGAGCACCCATTATGCCCGCTTGTGTGTCCATGTCGCAGTTTTGCCAGCTGGCTGCATGATATTGTCAAGTCCTATGGGAGCACCCATTATGCCCGCTTGTGTAGGACGACTGGGGTTAATTTCAACCCTGAAGAATCCAGAAATTTCATGGGGGAATGAGTCATCACGTCTCTAAAATGTAACACATGTATAATGTACAAACGATTAGGATGAGATTTAAATAGATTTCTAATTCGGCCCTACATTATCAACATTTACTAAAGAACATTGGTGACTCTCAAAGAAATGTAAATTTTCTGGAATTATTCATGATGATTTAATAAATACAAAACAGATATAAATTGGGAATTATTGTAACTAATACGTCAGCCATTTGCGAAGTAGTAGACCCCTGCATTACAATAAATGATGCCATTGAATGCGTGTCGATTTATATGGAAGTTAAGTTATTTAGGAAAATACATATTAATGAAAATGTGACACGCATTCACTGTTTCAAACGATCATAGATTTAAACTTTGAAAATAGAGACAATTGTGAGCATGCAATAATTAGATAATAAATATAGATAAAATGTAGATTTTAAAAATACGCACCCAAGATAGAATGAGGTAAGCTAGATTAGTAAAGAAATTTACACATTAAATTAATTATTCAATTTTAGTTATACAAATGGTAGTTTTACATTTTATAATTTAGATAAGTATTATGAAGAAGAGCTATAACATATTATTAGAGTACTCTAGAGTTTGAATACAGACAGGTACCTGTTTTATAAGAAGTTTTCCGAGTCCATTGGTTAAGTAGCAAATAGTTCATGAGTGGCCATTCTTTCTTGTATTTAGATGCTTCATTTTACTTTCACAGCAGCAGCAGCTTTCTCATTTATTTCAGGCAGCAGATCTTCATGGTTAATTTATGACGGGCAATGGAAAGTTCAGCATCTGACAGGCCATCTCCCGATGGAGAAAAATCTAGGTGCTTTACTCGGTCATACCTTGGCAGGAACAAATTATTTTATATTTTGGAGACTCTCTGTGGTCGAGAGCAAAGCTAAAGTTTAAGTGAATGTCTCCAGCAAGTCTAAGATGGCCTCTTTTTTATCTTGATTTCTCACATTTTTGTTAAGGTATTTTTAGATTCTATTTAATCTGCCCTAAGGATAATCAACGCATTTTGTTGGTTTTTACTTAAAGAAAGCTGCCGTTCTATTGTTTACATTTTACATTTACTAATTATATTTTGGGGAATTTTTCTTTAATTAATCTATTATCTATCACTGACCGATGCTTTTAAATTTCAAAAACAAAAAGGGAACATAAGATTATTTTAACTTTTAATTAAATATTACATCAGATTTTTTTAGAATTATTATTAAATGAAATTTAAACAAAGCAATAAATACGAACTTTATAATCCAAAATAAATGATTAAAATTATACAAAATCATATAACTAAAAAAAATCTAAATTATATTATTTTATCCCTATTTATTGCATTTAATTTGAGATCAAAATGTGTGCGTGTTTATGCTGAATTCTACATATATTTATACATTTTTAATATTGTTACACACACAATTCGATATCAAAAAGTTTAAATTT